>REGO01000026.1:6891692-6903081 GCA_010120015.1 Rhombomys opimus
TCCTCCTCCTCCTCCTCCTCCTCCTCCTCCTCTTCTTCTTCTTCTTCTTCTTCTTCTTCTTCTTCTTCTTCTTCATCTTTTAAATTTGAGAATATAGTTTCTTAGAAAACCCACTACCCCATATGTTGTAAGATGCCAAAGGTATGAGTCTTAAGTTTGAAACACACCATTGTCCCTAGGTTTCTAGGTGAATTATCCCAAAATTTGGTAGCCCCAGTATGGCTGGCTGCTTTTCTACTTGTTATTGTGACTACATCTCACCACACAGAGGCTGTGACAATAATAGGGCTATCTATAAACTCAGGAAGAACACACATAGATTCTGATAAACAGCATTAATAGTTGTTTCCTTCTCTGATGTGACAGGACTTTCAAGGTCATGGCATTCCACCACAGCAATGATAACCCCAACCAGAACAGAAGTTATTTAATGCTTTCTTTTATGTGGTCATAGTGTCATAGCAATAGAACACTGACTAAGACAATTCAAAAGAAAATCAGAAAAAGAGGTCCCAAGATATGGAAAAAGAATTACCCTAACAGCATTACCCTAACTTCAACTAAGTGTTCAATATTTTGATTCATTTGATTGCAATGTTGATTTAAGGTCAATATCTTAATTTATTTGATTGCAAAGTGTTAATGGACTTTTTGTGGGTCTTTTCCACTCCATGCTCTTTGGCATTTTATTTATTTCATGGCTTAGGAGGTGGTTTTGGAAGCTATTGGTGGTTTCAAGCTGTGAAACTTCAAATTTTGAGCTTACTTTAATCCTGGAGTTCTCCTAAGACTTGTTCGTTCCTGTCTGATCTACAATCTTCCTCACAATTACTCCCTCTCAGCAGTGTCAAGCAGCCAACAGACGCGAGCGATTCTCTTTTCAACTATTTCCCCTAGAGCTAGTTGCACTAGACACCTGGTCTCCCATCTAGATTGCTGAAGCCAGCCCTTTTTATGAATCATTTTTTTTAAACAACAGAACAGGTCTCTCTGGCCTTCTCACTATCTACCCACAAGAGTGCTACCTCAATGCCAAGTACAAACATGGTTTTCTTCTGGGAATATCCTGCTTTGAATAGGGTAATGTTAGGACTTAGAATAATATTCAGATTCATCATAATTTTTCATTAACTGAGTTGTAGGGTTTTTTATTCTCTTTTATCTAAAAATCCAAGGCACACTAATCAGATACCCATGCTGTCGGAAGCTTTGCCTTCAGTGTGTGGCTTTTAAGTTTGCTTTGGCCATCAATTTGCAGCTTAGCAGCTGTAAAAGAGCAAGGAGATATCTATTAAGAAAAATTTGGTAGCCCCAGTATGGCTGGCTGCTTTTCTACTTGTTATTGTGACTACATCTCACCACACAGAGGCTGTGACAATAATAGGGCTATGTATAAACTCAGGAAGAACACACGTAGATTCTGATAAACAGCATTAATAGTTGTTTCCTTCTCTGATGTGACAGGACTTTCAAGGTAGAAAGCCCAAGTTGATGGACCATCTCTGATGACAATAAGGAGGTTCTTTCTCGTCTATCCATGTACTGATATAGGAAAACTGTCCTCTCTTGAGCTTCCTAAAACCTAAGTTAAATGAGCAATGTTACCAGCAAGTAAAGCAGAGAAAGTGAATGCTTTAGTCATATTGTCATTGTGTTTAACATCAGTTCAATTAATTAGTATGAAAGAGAGAATGGACATGAGGAGATAATTATGTGCTTGAGTATAAGGCTAATGTGATTATATATTCCGGGAAGACACTCCTTACCTGGAATAGATTTTTTTTTTCCCTCTCTCAGAAAGCAGCAAATAAAACACTCCTTTGGGAAACACTAAGAAATATTTATTTGAAAAAAGGTAGCAACCTGCTCCTTGCCTAGAACACGGTAAGTGATTAATGTATTTTTATTGAAGTAACTAAATGAATAAGCAAGGCTCTGGTAAGCCTGTGTGAATAGAATAGTCCAAAGGAGATTCCCTCCCAACACTGACTAACATATGCATATATAGATCAGCATATCTGTTGTCCGAGTTACAAGTCGTCTTCCCTCAGTATTCCTCATGATGGACTTCATACCTTCAGAGGCCTCTGTTTTATATACCTTGGAGAATAAGCATTTAGAAAGCTATTAAACTTGTGGCAGTTTGAATTAAGAATGGGTCCCACAGACTCATATATCAGTATGTGTCAGGGAATGGAACTATTTGAGAGAGGTTAGGAGGTATGGCCTTGCTGGAGAGAGAGAGTGTCACTGGAGGTGGGCTTAGCTAGGCCCACCATAGCCTTCCCTTCTGGTTGTCTGTGGATCCAGATGTAGAACTCTCATCTACTTCTCCAACACCATGTGTGCCTGGGGGCCACTATGTTTCTGAAATGATAATAATGAACTAAACCTTTGAAGCTGTAAGCAAGCACCAATTAAATGATTTTTGAAATAAAAGTTGCCATGGTCATGGTGTCACTTCCTAGCAATAGAACACTGACTAAGACAGAAGTTGGTGTCAGCATAGTGAGGTATTGTTATGACAGAACTGACCATGTTGTTTTGGGAAGATTGTGGAAGGACTTTGGAACTTGGGAATAGAAAAGCCATTGGGTGTTGAGAGCTCTGTGAGCTGTTCTGTTGGTGATGGAAGTTTGTGAAGCTTCAGAGGGAAGCAAAGACTCCATTGGGCCTTTTGTGTGAAAAATCTGTGGTGTCTGGTCAGCTGGAGCTGTGATTCAGCTGTGATTAACAAGAGATTAGAACTACCAGCGTAAAAACCTTTGCTTTACTGGGACAACGGTCAGCTGGGGCTGAATATTCATCATTGCTTAAGAAGTGGCCAGCATCATTGGGATGAAGTCTCCTGGGAAGTGTTTCCTTAGCATCAGCACACAGAAACTGTGTCCCAGAGGTGGTCAAGATTGTACCTCCTCCTGGCAGCCGAACTCGGTAGTGTAAGAGTTGTCCAGCTGGTACTGGTTTTGAAGGGGCATGGAGAGTGGCTGGGTATTGGCACTCTGTGGCAGCGCTGGAGTCCTGGAAGAGAGCCCAGGAGAGCCTTTTGGTGAAAGCTGAGCCCAGTCGCAGCAGGGGGCTCTGGCATTTTGGAGATGCCAGTGTCATGGACTGACTACTAAGAAGAGCAGCAGCAGTGGAGTGGAGTTGGCCTGAGCCTAGAAGAAGAGCTTGAGTGTGCTGCAGAGGGCAGAATTGGAGGAGTGACCCAAGTCCCTTAGAAAAGCCTAGAAGATCATGAGTGAATCCCAGATAAATTGGACATTTAGTTATTTATACCATCAATGTTTGTTTTTTTATTTGACCTGGTCTTCCCTCTTAAAGAAAGTATTTTATTTAATTTTGACTTTCAAAGAACCCACAGCTGAAATACTTTCAACTTTTAAAAGTGAGTCTGAAATTTTATACAGATTGAATATTTTAAAGGGACTGAACTTTTAAGGTGTTTGAATTTGTAAAGACTGTGGGATTCTTAAAGTTATAGTTTACAATGTGATATTAATATTAACATACCTTCTTTAGGGTAAATGAGAAAGGAAAGGTTGTAATTGATAAGTGATGTGTTTGTATGTCAAGGTGACAAGGGGTCAGTTGCAATGATTATTTTTATGTCACTTGAGTCATCAAAGAGGGAGGAGCCCCAACTGAGAAAATGTCTCCATATTTTAGGCTATCGGCAAGCCTGTGGGGTCATTTCATTAAATAACGATTCATGGGGAGGGCCTACCCATTGTGGGTGGGGCCATCCCTGGACTGATGATCCTGGGTTCTAAAGCAGAACAGGCTGAGAAAGCCATGGAGAGCAAGCTAGTAAGCAACACCCATCCATGCTCTCTGCATCAGCTCATGTCCCCAAGTTCCTGCCCTGCTTGAGTTCCTCTCCTCACTGCTTTTGATGATGAACTGTTGTTTGGAACTGTGAATGAAATAAACCCCATTCCTCTCCAAATTGCTTTGGTCATGGCATTCCACCACAGCAATGATAACCCCAACCAGAATAGAAGTTATTTAATGCTTTCTTTTATGTGGTCATAGTGTCATAGCAATAGAACACTGACTAAGACAATTCAAAAGAAAATCAGAAAAAGAGGTCCCAAGATATGGAAAAAGAATGACCAGCAAAGGCCTCCAGAATTCAGAAGGCAAAGGGTAGGTTTTATTTTATTTTATTTTCAAAATTTCATTTCTTTATGTCAGTGCTTTGTTTTAGAAACCAGTAAAATGAAACCTAAGTATTTTTTCTTTGGCTGAAATAGATTGTGTAAACAATGATTATTCTGCTTCGGAAAATTATTAAGTTAAAAATGGTAAATGCCATACAGGCCCACCAGGTATATTCTTTCTAACCTGCTTTGTCTGGTGGTCAGAACAAGGAGGGACAGGCATGTGGGAGATACTACTGTCACCGAGGCTGCTGCCATCAAAGCATGAGGCCAAAGCTGCTTCCCTGTTCTGCCTCATAAGCCACAAAAGACTTCCTGAGGTGGCAGGCAGCCTGCAAAAACACGAATGGTGGCCCGAAAATTCCCATGTCTGATATATGCTGCCATTATCAGGCAATAATTATTTCTTCTTGTGAGGAGTCAGCTTGCCAATCACACTGACACGCTTTTAGTTTGTTTCAATGGTACACATTCTCCTTTTGCATTTCTGCAGGAGAAGTCTCTGACAGAGAAAGTTAAGTTACTTTCAGCACCAGTCAGTGCCTTGCAGGAGATGTGTCTGCTCGTCCTTTTGCAAAGCAGCTCTGTCTCTGAGGCATCAGGGAATAAAAATATCTTGACAGCCCTGTCTCCCTTGTTGCGTCCCTTGTGGATTGAGAATGGTGTGATTCAGGCCCAGAATCAGGCTGTGACCGCAGGCTGCGGAATGTGCTCCTGGGAATTAGGTAGCCTTGGGGGAAAGGATTGGAGCTAGATGCCAAAGAGATTGAGGCAAACTGTTCTCAGATTTGTATGAAAAAACATTATTTTTCCCAAATTAAAAATTCTCATTGTGAAATTTCTTGTAGGAAAACAGGAAAACATTTTGACTTTGCTTGTCAGAAAACATACAACTTCTTTCAGGTCGTTTCTTCTTTCCGACTCATATTTTAAAAATATAACAGGAACGAAATTAAGACTGGGTTCATTATTTGCTGAAGGGAAGAGTGGATGTTGTTTGGGCAGTGGCCTCCCTTGTAGGGCTTGTTTCTCTTATAGTCCTGACTCCACACCTGCTCCCTGGAACCTCCTGAAGTCCGATTTCACTCCCTCATAGGGACTGACCTCTGTTACACTCTTTCTTCTTAGGGTTCCTTTATATTCAGAACTTAGAGTTGTCTTATTTATTTATTTATTTATTTATTTATTTATTTATTTATTTATTTTTTTATCTTTTCAAAAAGCATGGTTAGAGTTGGCACCACACTTTGTTGCATTTCTGCGGAATATCAGATTTCCTTTCTGTTTTGCCTTAGGACTCTGATATTTTCAACAAAGCAAAGATCACTGGGGATATATGTTTTCTATTGTCTAGGCTTCCGCTCAAAAATCTGCATCATCCTACTTTGGCTTTTCATCCTTTGTTCTCTCTCCTATGTGTTGGTTGTTGTCATTGTTATGTGCGCGCATGTGTTTATGTTCCACAGTTCACGTGTGAAAACCATCTTGTTTGAGACAAGGTCTCTTGTTTAGTGCTATGCCAGGGTTACTGGCTTTCCAATTCTCTTGTCTTTGCCTCCCGTTTTGCTATAGCAGTGCCAGAGTTACAAACCTAAGTTACTGTGCTATAGTAATGTGAGCCCTGGGCTATGAACTCAGATCCTCACACTTGTGTTCTACCCACTAAGCTATCTTGCCAGCCTCGCGTTGTTTATTATTGAACAGGCAATCCGATATCATAAATCTGCTATTTGGACTGTTTTGTCGTAACAAAACATTTATCTGTATTTAAAAAAACAACACTATTTCTATCTCCACCACAGGTAAGAGGTGACTGCAGGGAGGGACACCTTTCTCACTGACTGTGTACACTCAGTTAGCAAGACAGACAGATTTTTACCTCTCAAATTCCTTTCAGTCTGTTGTTTTGATTTCATTAATGTAGCTACATTCTTGGCCTAAGCCACCGAGCCCCCTAAGCTGGAACACTATAAGAATATTCTTTTTACTGACAGACATGCATACTTTGTGCCCCTTGGGCATGCTTTGTGTGGCCAGCATGGTCTTCTACAACACAACTTGAATATTTCATTGCCTCTCCTGAAATCTGACAATGGCTTTTTCTATAAACATGTATTATAGGCTAAAGTCCTTAACACAATCCAACAGTCCTTCATGATCTTATCCATTTTATGGATTTTAACGGTTTGATGACACTGCTTTTCCATGCTTCTGGGACTTTTAGCTTCGTATCCCATTTGTGTGGCTCTCTCATTTCCTTCTCTTGTGCTAACCTGACTCCTACTGTACTTTAGAGTGCTACTAAAAGATCCCTTGCTTAAGGAATTCTTCCTTTTCCATTGTAACCTTTACCCAGATCTCCATTTTATCACATCCCCTTGCTCACACGTCTTATCACAACTATGATTAGATAGCTTCCTGAATAGATTTACCTTAACTTGACAAAAACTATAGTCATCTGAGAAGAGGAAACCTCTATTGAGAAAATGCCTCGGTAAGATGGGGCTGTAGGGTAGCCTGTAGAGTATTTTCTCAACTAGTGACTCACGGGGGAGGGCCCAGCCCATTGTGAGTGGTACCTGGGCGTGGGGTCCTGGATCATACAAGAAAGCAGGCTGATCAGGCCATGTCAAGCAAGCTAATAGGTACCACCTCTCGGTGGCCTCTGTACCAGCCTGTGCCTCCATGTTCCTGCCCTGTTTGAGTTTTTGTCCTGGCTTCCTTCAGTGATGGACTGCAATGTGGAAGATATTTAAGCCCAATAAACCCTTTCCTCTCCAACTTGCTTTCGGTCATGGTGTTTGATCACGGCAATAGTGACCCTAACTAAGACAGATAGCTGCTTTTCCCGTTTTTGTAATGTCAGCATCTGTGTAGTGAATGTAAATCGGAAGATCTCAGGGCTTCTCGGGATCTTCTTTACTTCTGCATCTTCATGTGGGCATACTGCCTGGAACAAAATTTCCCCAGACAATCTTCGTGGGAGGAAGAAACATTGAGGAAAAGTGCAGTGGAATGAATAGCCTAGCCATCTCCCAATGACAATCAGAGATGATTTGTGGACATAGAAACTTTCTCCAAGAAATATTTTGGGAAGAGCATCTGACAGAGGAAAATCAGATCTTCAGTCATCAAGCTAACAAGCGTGGCAGCTGTTGTAACCTTGGCCCTAAAAAGGTCTTGTGACTCGCGCAATGGTCACAGTGCTATGGGCTTCTGAGTCTTTGGGAGTCTATGAAAGTCTCTGGAGATTATGCTTCTCTTCAGCTAGTGCCGTGCAACAAGGGTACCTGGCTTAGCCTTTTGGATCAGTTAAAAACAACAACAACAACAACAACAAACCTTACTTTCCTGCCTCTCTCTAACAAATCTTGTATATTGTGTGAGCCCCATCTGCCCTGGCCTGAGAGAGTTCTGGGAGTGCCTTACACCAACTGGTGAATCTTAATTGCAACAATCCAGCAAACGAGTGTCAGTTTTGGGGGCCTGCGCAACGTGTCTGCTGAGATGAGTTTGTTTACACGTTGCCAGTGTCATCATTTACAAACTTCAAAAAAAAAAAAAAACATTGACAAATTCCCTAGCTGTTTTGGCAGCGTTTCCATCAATCACCCATCTAATAGCACCAACATTTCTCCTGGGCTATTATAGTCACTTCAATCGATGCTGCGGCAGCTTCAGGAGAAGATAAATCAGAAGGGTTCTTTTAGATGGTCTCAAGTACAACACCGTTTCTGATAGCCAGCACTTCCCTCCTTGCTATTCTGTCTCTGCCCTTCCTCCAACCTCCCATAAACAATCCTTTCTGCTTCGGACTGCCTTAGATAAAGTAAGCTGGATCTATGGCTTTCCTGTTGAGGCCCCCTTGCAACGTCATTGGGTAATGGGTCCATTTATTACTTTGGATTTTTGTGTGTCCTCTCTAGTTACTCCGTTCAGCCCTCTCAAATCAATAAGTGTATTGTGTTTCTGCCGACAACAGGTGCCTGGCTTCCCAGGCCCAACACACTCTCTGTGAGCAGCTCACATGTCTAATGACCACAGCAGGAAAACCTGAAACCGTTTTGCCTTTCAACCAGGTTCTTTGTGCCGCAGCAGCTGGATCTCTGAGTGGGAGGCCAGAGGGTCCCTGCTTTTCACTGCTGTGGTTACTTTCTTTTGCTAAAGCCTCACTTGCTTTTCAGAAGGAAGACATGACAAAAACCCAATCAGGACACCCTCCGTACTGACTTGATCGTCTTTGCGTGCAAAAAGTGTTTTTCTTTTTTTCTTACCAACTGACCTCCTTGAGTAAGATTGCGTTTAAAACAACAAAACCCATGCCCCTCCCAGCTTCCTCACCATGAAGAAGGTTGGGCATGTCTGCTCCCTTCCCTTCACAAGGGAGCCTGGATGGCGAAAAACAAGCAACTGCCAAACTTGGCAGCTCAGGTGAGGAGGACTGGCTGAGGTTCTGCTGCCCAGCTGGAGTGCTTGCTGGCTGTGGTGCCAAATGGGGACTGAATTGCAAGTTGCTGCCTGAGCGATGCTCCTAGGTCTATCGCTGGGGGCCCCATTCATCGCGCATGAGCCACGGTCCCGGACAAAGCACCAAGAGCAGCCTGTTTGCAAATCTTGGCTCTGTGACTGAGAAACCTATTAATCAGAATTTCAAGTGGGCCTTGGGAGCATTTTTCTTTCATGTGTGAATCAGAGTGCTGCCGGTGACGGTGGTGGGGGCTCTATGTAAATGATGCCGTCAACTTGATGCATGAGGTCTCAGGCAGTGGTCCTAGCGAGTATCATTTGCCCTAAAAAGTGGTCCTTCTGTGTGCCCGACCTGCTTGAAGCTGTCTCCACTGCTGGCAGTAGGATCTTCAGTTGTTTTCTCTGTCTTGATACTGAAATGACCAAAACACCCATATGGTCATTTTACATTTGAAAGGATTTTTCGGTTAAAAAAGCTTCGACTTCTATGTCTGTCAAAGCACTCTTTTCCAAGGTAGACTTTCCTCTATGCTCTAAGCGATGGACTTAAAGTTTTTTTTTTTGTTGTTGTTGTTGTCGTCTTACAGAATTAACTACTTGTGGAAGAGAAAGCATTCACAGAGACAACTGGCTCATCAGAATTCACTGACCTCATAAGGAAGGAATATTTTTGAACTCTGCTTTAGCCTCAGTAATATGAGAAATGCATGGGGAAGAGAAAGAAGCGACATTTGTTCCTTGTGTATGTTCATGATTTTATTTATATGCGATCTAAAATTGTGGTAATGAGTATTTACAGTAGACTGTGATTTTTCTTTTCTTTTTTTGTTGAAAAATAAATTTCACACAATATATTTTGATCATGTTTTCCCCTACCTCAGTTTTTCCCTAGATCTTCTCCACCTTCCAATTCACCCCAAAATATGTTCCTTTACTCTCTTTCCAAAAAAACACCCCAACAAATTAGAAAAAAACCAAGCCAAAAACAAACAAACAAACAAAGAAAAACAAGAAGCTCACAAAAACACAAGAAAAAAGAAAAAACCCAAAAAACAAAAACCAAACAAAAGACCAGTAAGACAATGAGAAAGTAAATAAATGAATACAAATAAGGCAACTGCAATAAAATGTCCACAAGAATACCACTGGATTCTTTCCTTTTCATTAGCCAGCTACTCCTGGGCATGAGGCCTCCCCTGGAGTGAAGTTGATATACCCCCTGGCATTGCACTGTAGAAAACTGATTTTCCCATTTGCCAACAGGTATCAATTACAGAGAGTTTCTTGGTTAGGGGTGGGGCCCTGTGTTTATTTCCACTCTTTGTGCTGGGACTCCACTTGGCTTGACCCTGTGTAGGTTTTGTGCATGCTGCCAGAATCACTATGAGTTCCTTTGGGCATCAAGTCTGTTGTGTCTACAACACAGTGTTTTCTTAAAGTCACCTATCAGCACTGGTATTACAGTGTTTATCCCTGCTCTTCCAAATAGAATCCTGAGCCTTGATGGGAAGTGTTTGATGAAAAAAAAAAATCTAATTACTACTGAATATGTCAAAGTTTCTAATTCTCTACACATTGTCTAGTTGTGGGTCTCTGTGTAAGTTCTGATTCACTTCGAGAATAAGTTTCTGTGTGTTGAGTGATGCTATGCTATATGAGTATAGCAAAATGTTGTTAGGACTTATTTTACTGCTGTGTTCCTTTAGCATAGTAGTAGGTTTAACCCTAGGCCCATGACCTGTCTGGTTCCTGTTTTTTGGCCACTTTAGCAATGTCAGGTAAGGATTATATCTCATGGAAAAAACCCTTAAAACCAATCAGGAAGTGGTTGGTTACTTGTATAACATTTGTGTCATCTTTGCACCAGTATATCTTGTGGGTGGGTCACTGTTAGAGATCACAGGTTTTGTAAATGTGTGATAATTTTTCTCGGTTTTTTGATATGTCACATAATGCCCTCTAATAATGTGAACCCTAGTCAGTAGGGATGAATCTTCCAGTGAAGCCCCCAACTTGACTTCTTTGTGTCAAATACCATGAGTAAATGTTGTCATAGGGCCAACGCATTAAGATTTAGAGACTAACCAAAAGCTTTGGCAAGGACATGTGATATTTGGGGGGTTTTCATGGGGTCCCTTTGGCCAAGAACTCATTAAGATGTATCGTATTTCTGGCACTGGGGGTTTTACTTGTTAGCATAAGGTGTCTAGTTGGGACAATGTTTCCCCTATTATTTGGTGATGCCATTTAGATCCCCCTCCATACACACACACACACACATGGAAGCTTCAAAAGTAGCACATTTCCATGTGGGTTTTTCAAATGGCTGTTAGTGTTAGTTGGCCCTCACCATAACCCCCGCCCCCATTTATACTTCTCTTCCAACATTCTCCATATTTAATTCTATTCTAGTTGTTTCTCTGTCTCTCCATTATATTTTATTTTTCCCTCCTTGGGAGATCCTGTTCTTCCCTCTTGTTCCTTAGTAAGTACCTAACACCTGTGGTTATTCAGATTGTAGCACACATATCAAAAACTTATGCACATATAAGAATAAGTGCATATTATTTTTCTTTTAGAATCTGGCTTACCTCATTCAGATTTTTTTTTTAAGACAGGGCTTCTCTGTGTAACCGTGGCTGTCCTGGACTCCCTTTGTAGTCTGAGCTGGCCTTGAACTCATACAGATCTGCCTGCCTCTGTTTCCCTGAGTGCTGGGATTACAGGTGTGCACCACCACACCTGGCTAGTTTTTTTTT
>REGO01000026.1:6903091-7013692 GCA_010120015.1 Rhombomys opimus
TTTTTTTTTTTTTTTTTTTTTTTTTTTTTTTTTTTTTTTTTTTTTTTGTTACACTCACTTGTAAATTTCACATGCTCCTTTTCCTTAACAGCTGACTAATAGTCCATTGTATAAATGTAGCACATCTTTATTATCCATTCGTAAATTGATGGACATATATGCTATTTCCAGTTTCTGGCTATGATGAATAATAGCAGTGAACATGAATGAGCAAATGTATGGGAAGCCTACCAGAGATGACCACTCAGACACAGTTTACCATAAATGAGATGTCTTTATTCCAGCTGTCCAGACTATACTCAGGTATTTGAGACAGAAGTGGAGTGCTTTGTATCCAGAGTATGGTATTTATGAAGAAAAAAAAAATCATGTCCTGTCAACTTGCTGAGCAGCTGCAGAGGGACTTTGCTAAAACAGGCTGTTTAACAGAACCTACGATAAGCAGTTAGCTGGAGAGGGTTCTGCATATGCAGGTAGTTTTTTCCCCCTTCCATTTATTTATTTAATCACTTTATTGCCTGATCCAACTCCTTTCCCTCCTCTTCTCCCAGTCTCTCTCCCCTCATACCCTCTGCTCCTTCTTCCCACTCTCCTTCTTCTCAGAGAATTCACCTTGGCACTGTAAGTCCCAGAAGGACTAAGCACATCCTCTCCCACTGAGGCCTGACAAGGCAGCTCCGCTAGGAGGAAGGGATCCATTGTCAAGCCACAGAGTCAGAGACAGCCTTTACTCTCATTGTTAGGGGAGCCACATGTTAACCAGGTCACACAACTGTTACATCTGTGTAGGAGATCTAGGTCCAGCCCATGCATACTCTTTGGTTGGTGGTTCTGTCCCTGGGAGTCCTCATGGGCCCAAGTTAGTTTACTCTGCAGGTCATCTTGTAGTGTTCTTGACCACAAGATGGGTCCCTCAGGTCTTCCCCTAACTTCCCCTAACTCTTCTATAAAACTCCCAGAGCTCTGCCTGTTGTTTGGCTGTGGGTCTGCATCCATTTCCATCAGCTGCTGGACAAAGACTCTCAGAAGAGAGCTATGCTAGGCTTCTATCTGCTATCATATCAGGGTCTCAAGTTGAGCCAGTCATTGGTTTGCCATTCCCTCAATCTCGGCTCCATCTCTATTTCTACACTTCTTGTAGGTGAGAGAAATTTTGGGTCAAAGGTTTTTGTGGGTGTGTTGTTGTCCTCCTTCCTTCACTGTAAGTCCCTTTTTGGTACTTCAGGCTCCATATCCCCCACTGCTAGGAGTCTCCCTTAGACTAGGGTCATCCCTTAGACTCCCAAGAGCCTTTCCTGTCACAGAGTTGCCACCCCCACTGATTTTTGTTCTCATTCCTGGTCCTTGCCCCACCCCTTTCTCCACACCTGATCTCTACCCTTGTTACTCATTCCCCTCCCCACCCTCTCTCCCATCCAGTTCCCTTCTTAAAGAAATGTTCAATGTCCTTTGTCATCAGGGAAATGGTAATCAAAACAACTCTAAGGTTTCATCTTACACCCATCAGAATAGCTAAGATTAAAAACTCAAGTGACAGCATATGCTGGCAAGGATGTGGCGAGAATGCATTGCTGTTGGAAGTGCAAACTTGTGCAAACACTGTGGAAATCAATTTGAATTTTTCTCAGAAAATTGGGAATAGATCTACCTCAAGCCCAGCAATTCTACCATTTTACGCAAAAGATGCTCCACCATACCTAATAAGGACACTTGCTCAATTATGCTCATAGCAGCTTTATTTGTAATAACCAGGGACTAGAAACAACCTTGATGTCCCTCAACTGAAGAATGGATAAAGAAAATACGATACATTTACACAATGAAATACTACTCAGCTATTAAAAAGAAAGACATCATGTAATTTGAAGGCAAATGGATGGAACTAGAAAAAAAAATTATCCTGAGTGAGGTAATCCAGACCCAGAAATACACATATGGTATGTACTCACTTATAAGTGGATATTAGGAATATAATCTAGGATAAACATACTAAAATTCATAGACCCAAAGAAGCCAAGGAAAGCCCAAGTGGGTATGCTTCAATCTCACTCAGAAGGGAAAAGAAAATAAGCTGGTAGTTTAACAAAAACTAAGATACGCTTGCTAGGGCACCTTAACTACAGGTTCCAATTTTTCATGGGATTCTCCATCATGGAGATCAAATTATAATTAAATCTACAATGGCCTCAGCAAGAACATGAAGACGAAACAATGTCTGCACTGTCTTGCTCTGTCACACAAGTATCTTTGTAATAGGATGTGGAGTCCTTTGGGTATATTTCAAAGGTACTAAGGCTAGATCTTGGGGATAGATATCTTGCAAGCTTCCTGAGGAACTCCAAGCTGATTTCCATAGTAGCTGTACAAGTTTACATTTCCACTGGCAGTGAAAAAAGTATTCTCCTTTTTGTACATGAGCCTACATGAGCTGTCATTTGTTTTACTGTCCTTGGCCTTCTGGCTGGGATAAAATGAAATCTCAAAGTAGTTTTTATTTGCATTTTACTAATGGCTATGGATGTTGAATAGTTCTTTTTTAAATTTCTAATTTTTTGTTAATTACAGTTTATTCACCTTGTATACCAGCTGTACCCCCCTTGCTGCACCCTCCCAATCTTACCCTCCCTCCCTCATCTCCTCCCATGCCCCTCCCCAAGTCCACTGATAGGAGAGGTCCTCCTCCCCTTCCATCTGACCCTAGCCTATCAGGTCTCATCAGGACTGACTGCATTTTCTTTCTCTGTGGCCTGGAAAGGCTGCTTCCTCCTCAGGGGGAGGTGATTGAAGAGCCAGCCACTGAGTTCATGTCAGAGACAGTCCCTGTTTCCCTTATTAGGGGACCAACTTGGACATTCAACTGCCATGGGCTACATCTGTGCAGGGGTTCTAGGTTATCTCCCTGCACAGTCCTTGGTTGGAGTATCAGTCTCAGAAAAGACTCCTTTACCCAGATTTTTGTTTCTGTTGCTGTCCTTGTAGAGCTCCTGTCTCATTCTTTATGTGTTTTTCAGCCAGTTGTGTTTCATCTTTTGAGAACTCTGTTTAGATTTGTAGTACACTTTTAATTGGGTTATTTGTTTTCTTAATGTCCAGCTTTATATATTTTAGATACCAACCCCCTATTGAATGTGTAATTGGTAAAAATCTTTTCATTCTCTATAGCTTCCATTTTGCCCAAATGGCAGTGTTCTTTGTCATAAAGAATACGTTTCAGCTTCATGAGGTCCCCTCTATTATTGTTGGTCTTAGAGCCTGTGCTATTTGTATCCTGCTCAGAAATTCTTTTTCTGTGCTAGTGAGTTCAAGTCTATTCTGTCTTTCTCGTCTGTCATATTCAAAGTACTTGGTCTTAGGTTGAGGTCCTTGATCCATTTAGTGTTGAGTTTGGTAAAGTGTGAAGATCGGCTTTATTTGGATTATTCTATATATAGATGCTGTCTTTTTTCCAGTGTATGTTGTTGGCTTCCTTGTCAAAAATTAGCTATAGATAGGTATGGGGATTTGTGTCTATATCTTCAATTAAATTTCATTCATTACCTTGTTTTTATGCCAATAGCATGCTGTTTTCATTATTACAGCTCTGTAATACAGCTTGAAATCTAGGAGGTTGATGTATTAGCTAGTTTTATTATTCAGGATAGTTTTAGGTATCCTTTCTGTTTCTCCTTTTGTATGTACATGTGTATGTGTTTTCATATAGAACTGAAGATTTTTAAAAATTCGTGTGAGTAATTATGACATAATTTTGATGGGGATTGTATTGAATCTATACATTGCTTTTGGTAGGATAGCTCTTTTTATGATATTAATTTTACTGATACAGGAGCACTGGGGATCTTATCATCTTCTGCTTTCTCCTTCAATGCTCTAGTGTTCTTATTGAGAAGTCTTTCACTTGCTTGATTAAAGTTATCGCGAGATTTTTTTTTTTTTTGAGGCTATTGTGAAAGTTGCCTCGCTGATGTCTCCGTCAGTCTGTCAGTCTGTCTTTTGCATACAGAAAGGCTAGTGGTTTTTGTTATAATTTTGTATCCTGCTACTTTGCTAAAAGTGCTTGTCAGTTGTGGAAGTATACTGATGATTACATTTATTGATTTATATATGTTGAATCATCCAGCATCTCTGAGATGAAGGCAACTTGATCATGGTGGATAATCTTTTGGATTATTCTTGATACTATGTCAGTTTTATTGTATTTTTGAGACTTGCTTTTTGTCTTAGTGTGTGTTAAATTTTGGAGAAAGATCCATGAGCTGCTAAGCAGAAAGCATATTTTATAGTGTTTGGTTGGAATGTTCTATGGACACATGAAATGCCCAGTTGATTTATAAAGTCATTTAACTGCAGCATTTCTCTATTTAGGTTTTGTTGGGGTAACCTGTCTATTGGTGAGAATTGGATATTGTGTTACCTGCTCTCACTGGCAAAGGTCCATATGTGATTTTAGCTGTAGTACTATTCCTTTCATAAACTTGTGTATCCTTGTGTTTCATGCATGAATATTTAGAATTGCAGTATCCTCCTGGTCGACTATTTCTTTTTCTTTAGTGAGTATGTGATGTTCTTACCCATCTTCTGATTAGTTTTGGTTTGAAGTCTTATTGTCAGATATTAAAGTGGCCACACCTACTTGCTTGGACTTATTTGTTTGGAATATTCTTTCAAATGTGTTTACCTTGAGGTGATGACTTCTCTTGATCATAAGGTAATATTTCTTGCATGCAGCAAAAAGATGGACTTTTCCCCTAATCTATTAATCTATGTTCTTTTAATCTGGAATTAATACCATTTATACTGAAAGTAATCAATGAAAAGTGTGTATTGATTTTTGTTGTTATGGTATGGGTTTGCTCACTTTTGATTTATTGTTCTGGGATTATTTATTGCTTGTTTCTTTTCAGGAATAGTTAACCCTTCACACTGAAGTTCTTCTATTGCCTTTTGCAGTGTTGGATTGGCAGAATTTGATTTTATTGAGGAATGTTTTACTGTGCTCAACAATTTTGATTAATAGTTTTGCTGGATATAGTCATTTGCACTGGCATTAGCTTTCTCAGTGTTTGTAGAACATCTGTCTAGGTCCTTCTGTCTTTCAGAGTCTCCACGGAAAGCTTGGTGTTATTTTTATGGGCCTGCCTTTATATTGACTTGGTCTTTTCCCCTCAAAGCTTTTAATACCCTTCTTTGTTCTGTGCATTTAATGTTTTAATTCTTATGTGTAGTATTTCTCTTCTAGTCTGTGTATTTGATGTTCTATATACTTCTTTTACCTTGATATTCACCTTATTTTGTATATTGGGAAAATCTTCTTTTAATATTTTGTTAAATTTTTTTCTGTGCCTCTCCTTCCTCTGTCCCTATAATTCATAAGTTTGGGATTTTCATGGTGCCTCAAATTTTCTAAATGTTTTATGCTTGGATATTTTTAGTTTTAACATTTTCTTTAACTGAGCTATCCATTTTTCCTCCCTTGTCTTTAAGACATGAAATTCTCTCATGTCTTGTGATCTGTTGGTAAGGCTTTCCTCTGAGGTTTTTTTTATTTGACATCCTAAGTTTTTCACTTCCAGTTTTATTACAGTTTGAATTTTATTTAGTGATTCTGTTTCTATTTTCTTGTTTTAAACCAGTGTTTCTCAACATTCCTAATATTACAACACTTTAATACAGTTTCTCATGTTGTGGTGACCCTCTCCCACCATAAAATTATTTTTGTTGCTACTTTATAACTGCAGTTTTCCTAGTTATGAATAATAATGCAAATACTTCATATGCATGATATATTATATGGGACTCCTCTGAAAGAGTTTTTTGACCCCCAAATGGGTCATGACCCACAGGCGAAGAAACATTGTCTTAAACTGTTTTCCTTGTTTCATTCAACTGTTTGTCTTTTCATGATCTTTATTATGGCATGTATTTATATCTTTTTTAATGTCCTTGAATATACTAACAATTGCTATTTTGAAGTCCTTATCTTTTGTCCCAGCTAAATTGCATTTATAAGGCTTATTGTAGTACAGTTACTGGATGCTGAAGGAGGCATAGTATCTTGGCTGTTCATGTCTGTGGTTTTGTGCTGGGGTACGGTGTCTGAAGTTATCATGTTTCATGTTCATTTGTGTAGATATATGGTCTTGTTTTTGTTGGGTGTGTCTTCCATTCTTTGGTTGCTGTTGCTTTCTCTTAATCCTAAGAAAATGTGGGAGCTGTGAGGCTTCTGGTAGAGAATGTTTCTGTGGGTCAGTGGGTGACACAAAAGAATCCAGATGACCTAGGAGGGCAGGAGGAGTGGAGTGGTAGAACACAGCCAGGGGAATCTTTGGTTTACATGAAAATAGAATCCCCATGGAATGGAGGTAGCATAAGAAGAGAGGCTCTTGAAGGCAGGCTGCAATAGGATGAAGAGTAAGTCTGAGACAAAGGAATGAAAGCTACACTGAACTGTTTTGTGTAGATATTTAAAAAGGGGACAGTTTTAGTCAAAGTTGAATGTTATATGTACTCCACTTGGAAAACACAGTTCTGTGGCCGTCAACTATTAAGTTTATTAAAGCATGGATATTTTTTATTATTAATTAACATTTTCTACTGTTACAAGATCTTAAATAAATAAAATATGGAATCAAAGTAAAGCGCGAATTCAGTAAAATGTAATTTGAAAGCATTAATATGGTAAGAAGGAAAATGTTGGCTGACAAACCTCAAAGGGCCACTTATAGTGTAACTACAGTGATAATCCTCATGCTAGTTTTGGAGAGTGCAAAATGCATTTCAGTAGTAGGAGATAAAAAAGTTTCTTTTGAAAGAATTTGAAATGGAAATTTTCAGTGACATGATTTTTTTTTATGTTTACAAACAAAGCCAACCTCTCTCAAAATAATTCCCCAAACCATCCAACCCAAACCAACAAAACCAAACAACAACAAAAAACACCCCCAGTACCAAAACCAAAACAAAACAAAACAAACCCCCAAACCCCAAATCAAACAGATTAAGTAAAGTGTATTGTGAATACACCCAGCAAACCTGTACATGTACAATTAAATGATGTGTGCTGGGCTGGTGCTGATTTATGATAAGCAGCAGCCGATTCTCTATTAGCATGTTGTCTGGCGTTGATTCATGTAAACACATTATATAGTTCATCTGTTTGACATTTTGCTCTTTTGGTTCATGAGAATGAATGAGGTACAGGTTGGACTCACTTGATCTTCTGGCATGCAAGACCTGATGTTTAAATCATGAGCAAACAGTGGTTAGGAAGGAACGTTCCTAACTTTCCAAATAATTTAGAATATGTTTGTATGTATTCTTAGATCATTGCCAACTACAAATGCAAATGCAGAATTCAAAATTTCTTTCAAATAATTTCTTAACCCTGAAATTAAATCCCTTGACCATAATCTGGCACATACATCTTCAAAGGCAAACATGTCTGAGAATGCTCTGGTCTTCACTCCTTTACTAGCCTACAGTCAAAATACACCCAGCTGTTCCAGTAACTCTCTTAGACTTTATCACATTTTGTGACACAAAATTAGTCAAAAATCACACCGGTTGCTTCTGTGCTATGTGTTATGTATCTAGTCATG
Organism: Rhombomys opimus; assembly: GCA_010120015.1. Taxonomy (NCBI): domain Eukaryota; kingdom Metazoa; phylum Chordata; class Mammalia; order Rodentia; family Muridae; genus Rhombomys; species Rhombomys opimus. The sequence goes on from REGO01000026.1 coordinate 6,910,687, forward strand.
TGATAAAGGATGGGGTAGGCCAGGGGAAGATGAATGAAAATCTGCTTACAATGTGTGCCTACTCAACCATAAACCACCTGAGTTGAATGTCTCCGGAAATTCTGATAGTTTGATGTTGAAGTTGACTAAAGTTTTAACTTTGTCCTACCTGATATTACTTTAACAACTTATACTTTTTTCTTTACATGGATATGACAGTAATGATTTCAGTAGCAGTGGATTAGAAATTTCCCTTGAAAGAATTTGAAAAAGTCAATTTTTTTTCCAAGTGACATTGCTTTTTTATATTCAAGAACAAAATGAACCTACCTACAATCCAGTAACTCACAAACAAACGAACAAGCAAAGATTAAATAGCTATTGCTGAGGGGTGAGGAGGAGAGCAGGAAGTTGTCGCTGCTGCTGGTGGACATTACAAAAAGAAGGTCCAGACAGGTGAAGATGGAGAGTCCACTGCAGCTGCTGGCTTTGGCGACAGGGAATCAAAGCCTTTGGACAGTCTCCTGAATTTGTGGTACCCCAAGGCAGTGGCTCCAAGCATCTGTGCTACTCTGGTGGCTGCTCGAGGTATCGCTCAGTACTTCACAGTTCCCTCTGACATCATTTAAATATCTGTTCTGTACAGGCTGCTTATCATCTTCTGTTTTCTAATAAAAAATAGTATTCGCTCAGAAGCGTTCAGAAGGTCATTGAAACAACTGTATTTTTTTTTCTTTTTCTTTTTTTGCAATTACAGAGTGGTATTCGGTTAAAAGAATAACAATTATCTTTGTATAAGCTGCATCACAGACAATGGAAGATGAATAAGCAAACAAACAAAACCCAAAACAAAACAAGAAACAAAAGCCTTTGTGCTATACACCAACAACCTGCTTTAAATTTCCATGCTAATTTACAACTCCCAGACTGGACCAGGCAAGGTTAGTGGCCATTGAAAATACCACCAGTACAGGTATATCTAAAGACACATTTGTTAGTGTGTTAGCTATACAAAGACACTGTACCATTTAAAAACATCTTACACAGCCTTACATCTCAGTATTTTTCTTTAAAAGGAGTTGTGTACAGAGGTTTTAAATTTGTTAAAGACAAGAATTAAACTTCCTCTGGTCTGGCCCATCCTTTATCACACGAACCAACTTGTTCATCACCATCATCTTCTTTATCTTCATCTTCCTCCTCATATTTTCTTCTCATCCTCTTCATCCTTCTCCTCATCTTCCTCTTCTTTTCCTTTCTGTTTTTGGCCTTGACCACCCTCTTTCTCACGGCGTTGTTTCCCCTTAGCTCTGTAGGCAGCAATATCCTTTCCATCCTTCTACAACTTGGCGGCCTTCTTCAAATGCACATGAAGACATTTTGCCTCTCGGCTTCTTAGGATCTCGTTTGCCCATGTTTAGTTGATTTTCCTCGGAGGGGCAGATTCACCCAGTACGCGCCAGGCTTGCACGGATCCCAGCGCTCATTTCTACGGATCTCAATAGTCTGCAATGGCTGTGAGAGTGGGAGCCAGACGTCCTGCTCATCACCTTACTGTTATCATTGTTGTTGAAAGATGAATCTGTTGAAATGCACGTCTTTTATATGTTCTGATAGCCTCTGTTCATAAATTCTAATGCTGATGTTTTGTTGATGACAGCTTTTCCCAATTTGACCAATGCTGCGGTCTATGTCAAATTAGGCAGCTATAGACGTCACAGCACCATTATCACTAATAAATTCCAGAATCCCCTGTTCTAATTTTAGCAGCATCATTCTGTCCCTTGGGTTCTGTTTCAGCGCCTTTACAGGAAATTTATGTAAGTCTATTTCAGTGGGGTTTTCATATCCTTGCCTGGAGTCCCTGGATAGCAATTTCCTGGAGACTTTTTTCTTGCTTTTGTCTGTCTTACTTTTCAGAGACATTTTTTTGGTAGCTGTTTCTTCCTACTTTTCGTAGGGCAGCCGATGTTCAACTGGATTATATCTTGGGTGTCTAGTGGTCCATCAGCAAATAGGGTGGAGGACTCCTCACATACTGCCAGGCTGGCCCAACTTGAGCTTGAAATTAGACTTGGCTCTTATACTGGTGTGACCATGGTTTGATGTCCATCTCTGTGTCTCCTGATGCAAACCAGCATCTTCACTCTCTTTATTAATGTCTTCTTTACTTAACGTGTTAGATATAAACTTGTTTTTGTTTACAGATTCTTACATCATTTTTTTTCGATTTTTTTTTCATTATTTCGAGGGTCTTCTGAATAGTGTTTTTCCTGAATAGTATTCTTCAGTAGAATGCAATAGCCCTGAATATGGATAGCTTCAATAACCCCTATGGATTCCTGAATAACACTTTTGCCAAAAGAGCAAGATTAGCATGTAGAAGTGAATAGGCTTTTTATATGTCAATAATGAACCTGCTAAGAAATAAATTAAGAAAGAAATTCCATTCCCAAAAATTTCACAAAAAATGCTTAAGAATAAACCTAAACAAGGAGATAAAGAACCACTGCAATTAAAACTTTAAGGCACTAGAGAAAGAAATTGAAGAAAATTTTAGAAAATGTAAAAAATCTTTATACTTATGGATTGGCACAATTAATATTGTAAAAAATGTTTTAATTCCCAAAGTAATCTATAGGTTCAACACAATCCTCATCAAAATTCTAATTACATTCTTTAAACAACTAGAAAAAATTATAGTAAAAATCTTGTGGAAGAAAAACAAAACAAAAACAAAACCCCCAAATAGTCCAAGTAATTCTCTACAGGAAAGACAATGCTAAAAACATAAAAACAACCAACCTTAAGCTATACTACAGAACCACAATAACTAAACAGCATGGCATTGGCATAAAGAGATAGATAAATTAAATATATTAGAATATAGGCATAAACTGCTGTAACTGTACTCATTTTTGATGAAGATACCCCAAATATACATCAGAGTAAAGAGTTTCGTTAAAAAAAAATGGACAGGCTCTAAGATCAACCATCCATGGGACCTCATGAAACTGAAAAGTTTCTGTAAAGCAAAGGACACTGTCATCAGAACAAAACGACTGGCTACAGATTAGGAAAAGATCTTCACCAACCCTATATCTGACAGAGGGCTAATATCCAGAATATATAAAGAACTCAAGAAATTAAGCAGCAACAAACGAAATAATCCAATTTAAAAATGGGGTACAGATCTAAACAGAATTCTCAATAGAGGAATATGAAATGGCAGAGAAAGACTTAAAGAAATGCTCAACATCCTAACTCATCAGGGAAATGCAAATCAAAACAACCCTAAGATTTCATCTTCAACCCATCAGAATGGCTAAGATCAAAAACTCAAGTAACAACACATGCTGGAGAGGATGTAGAGGAAGGAGAACCCTCCTCCATTGCTGGTGGGAATGTAAACTTGTACAACCACTGTGAAAATCAACCTGGCACTTTCTCAGACAATTAGGAACAGTGCTACCTCAAGATCCAGCCATACCACTCCTAGGCATATATCCAAAATATGCTTAAGTATACAACAAGGACATTTGCTCAACCATGTTCATAGCAGCTTTATTCCTAATAGCCAGAATCTAGAAACAACCCAGATGTCCCTCAACTGTGGAATAGATACAGAAATTGTGGTACATTTGCACAATGGAGTACTACTCAGCAATTAAGGAAATCAAGAAATTTGCAGGTAAATGGTGGGATCTAGAAAAGATCATCCTGAGTGAGCTGTCCCAGAAGCAAAAAGACACACATGGTATATACTCACTCATAAGTGGATATATAATATAGGATAAACATACTAAAACCTGTACACCTAAGAAAGCTAAACAAGAAGGAGGACCCCAGGTAAGATGCTCAGTCCTCACCCAGAAAGGCAAATGCAACAGACATTGAAAGAGGGAGAAAACAGGAAACAGGACAGACCACAGAGATCCCAGCAAGGTATTGAAGAAGATGCTGAGATTCATAGCCAAACTTTGGGCAGAGTGCAGGGAATCTTATGAAAGGAGTGGGAGATGGGAGATAGTAAGACCTGGAGAGGACAGGAGCTCCACAAGGAGGAGAGCAACAGAACCAAAAAGTCTGGGCACAGGGGTCTTTTCTTATTTAACCCACTCTTATTTACAATGAATACCAATATAAGGAAAACTCAGTTGTATGACTATGACAACTTGACATGGCTGGTGGTTGCAGCTACCTTGATTTATAACTGCCATAACTGTCCACAGTCATTCTAGTTAGTTTCTCCTGTACAAATTTCCAGTAAACTATAAATAGACAAAACCATTAGAGTAGCGTGTGGAGCTTTGGCATCAGACTGATGCCAGCAACGTACCTAGCTCTTTGATAAAGCATGTATGTCCAGCTGGGATGAAATCACATTGACCATGGCCAAGATAACTGCTCTTCCTTTTGAACCAAATTGATACTATCCAATTGATCCTGATCTTGCTGCTCAGGACTGCATGGCTGTCAATACGTCCCTGTGAAATATACTGTGTGAAATCCTAGGTATGCTGGCTTTCACTCTGCAGCCTCACTGCCTCTGGGCTGGTTCTCCCACACTACAACCAGCCTGGCTGAGAATACCATCTCCTCCAGTCAGTCCTAAATTTGAAAGTTTGAAGTCTGTGTCTCTTTTGGATTTGATGCTCTGGTTTCTTTGTTTGTTTCTTTGTTTTTGTTTTTGAATATAGTATGTATAGATAGAATGTATAGAAATGTATATATGTATTTATGTTTTTATCAGTTACATAGCATTTAAAACTTAAAACAGAATGACCAATAGTTTAATTACTGGTTTCAAAGAACATGGCCAAATTAGCAAATGATAAAATGGTTTCTCCTCATTATAAAGTTGCAGAGACTTTTAAAATTAAATTTTTTATTTTCTGGAAATCGAAACATAATCGTATCATTTTATCACTTTCCTTTTCTTCTGTCAACTGCTTCAATGTATCTCACTTTTCTAACTTTCAAATTAGGACCTCTTTTTCTTTAAATGTTGTTTTCACGCAAGCTTCCAGGAGAGGGAGGTAACCAGCAGTTCTGCTCAGATATACGTGCAGTGACTAGCACGGCACACGATCTTGGAAGGAACCATAGTGGCATGCACACCTTGGAGGCAACCAATACCTGTTTAATTAACCTTAAGACCGTCTCAGTTAAAAAGAAACTGTAAAGATTTTTAATGCATACTTTAGTTTAATAGATTGTTTCATAATTTGGGAAATAGTAAGATTCTCTAAAGGTGTAGTAAATTATGATGAAGGTAAACAAATTCAGTTTAACATAGCCCATCTTTTTAAAAAAATTAACTATTTTAAAAAAAGTTTTTAATTAATTTACTTTACATCCCAATAATAGGCCTTCCCTCCTCTCCTCCTGTTTTTATCCTCCCTTCTTCTTCCCCCTGTCTCCCTTCACCTACTCCTCAGATAAGGAGAGTCTTCCCCCTAACAACTTACAACAGCATATCAACTTGCATCTTATTTCCCTATGTCTTGGCAAGGCAGCCCTACCAGGGGAAGTCATTAAAAACCAAGTAATAGAGTCCATGTCAGAGACAGCCTTCTCTCCCCTTTCTAGGGTACCCATATGTTAGCCAAGCTACTCATTGTCTGTGTATATGCAAGGGGTTGAGTTCGTTCATGGCCCTTGGTGCTTCAGTATTCCATGGGCCCTGGTTAGTTGGCTCTGTTGGTCTTTTTGTGGAGCTCCTTACCCCTCTAGGTCCTTTTATTCTTCCTTCCATTCTTCCACAAGACTCCCTGCACTCTCCCCAATGTTTGGCTTTGAGTCTCAGCATCTGTTTCAATCAACTGTTGGGTGGAGCCTCTCAGAGAACAACTATGCTAGACTCCTGTATGAAAGCTCAGCAGAGTAGCATTAATAGTGTCAGGGGTTGGCCCTGACACCTCCCATGGGGTGGGTTTCAGGTTGGGCCAGGCATTGGTTGGACATTGCCTCACTCTCTGCTCTAAGATAGCCCATCTTAACGTGGATCACACTCAATCTGCCTGAGGTTGACAAAGGATTTGATCACTATGGTCACGTTAGAACCCTAAATCTGACTGAGACCCCACCTTGGCTAACGTGATGGTTAAGGCAGGAAACAAGGAGTTATGATGAGTAACGTTAATTGTTTGCAGTTCCTACATGCAAACGACACAGTTAACTTCATATTTAGGGTTGGCAAAAGTGCAACATTTTATTGCCTAAAGAGAGAGTTAGTTAAACATGCTAGATTTTACTGGGCTCAGGGAATTACTGTCCAAGTAGTAGAGAAGAGAAAAGAATAATTGTGAATAGTCCAATGTTACTAATGTTTAAAAATTATAATCCACATGAATGAATTTATTGAAGCAAGTGCAATTCATCTGATAGAAAGCAACAATCAAATAAACAAATGTATTCAGAAAAAAGTATTTAAGCCATGCACAAATTGCAACTGAGCTTATAGTTAACTGAGAAGAGATAATAGAAACTCTGTGGAGAAACAAAGAAAAAAAGGTAAAATGAGCTAAAAAGCAAATAAAAATGTAATATGGGTCTGAGAAACCATCTAGAATGTAGTAGAGAGTGATAAAGAGATGGAAGACAGAAGATAAACAGATAAGAGAAAATCTAGAGAGGTAACAACACATTTACATAAGAATGGAATGAAATGACCTAGTAGATGTTCAATGGGAATTAGAAGTTGTAAGAATGGAGGGAATGTGAGCATTAGCAATATCAGCTGGACATGTCAGTAGCTGAAAGGCATGAGGACATCAGTGTAAGAAAATGCCAAGCATATCTGAGCAGGGTAACTGAATCCTCATCTAATCCCATCACAGTAAAACTGCAGCATATGACATGTACAGAGAGCATAATGAAGACAAGTAACAGGAAGACAGGAGAATGCAACTTCTAGTCTTGGCCAGCAAGGAAGATGCTTTGACAGGTTCATTCTGAAATTGTAGACTCTAAAATATTATGGCCTCAAGACAATAAATACATATTTTCATGAAAATATCATCTTTAAATGAAAATGTTTTACTACAAAAGTGTCAGCTTGCAATGGCATTGATATGGCATATATAAAAATATTATATATTATAATATATTATATATAATATATATGCTGTTGAGACTTAGAATTTTAAAAAGTTGCTTTAAAATGGTTTAGTGTTGTATTCACAGCAACTTTCTTCCAGAAAAGCCAGGAAGTTTAGTTTTATTATGGAGACCAAGACTGAGAATCTGAAGGTTAAGCAACAGCTACAGGTCTGAACACTGTGGTAAGAGGAAATTTGAGAGATGAAGAATCTCCTACCCTTGATTCACATTTTTTTATTTTAATTTTTATTAATTACAATTTTCCACCTTGTATCTCCCCCTGTAGCTCCCTCTCTCCTCCTCTCCCAGTCCCACTCTCCCTGCCCCTTCTCTATCCACACCCTTCCCCGAGTCCACTGATAGGGGAGGTCTTCCTTCCCTTCCTTCTGATCCTAGTCTATTAGGTCTCATCAGGAGTGGCTGCAGTGTCTTCTTCTGTGGCCTGGTAATGCTGCTTCCCCCTCAGGGGGAGGTGATAAAAGAGCAGGCCAATCAGTTCATGTCAGAGAACTGACATGTTCCTGTTCCCATTACTATGGAACCCACTTGGACACTGAACTGCCATGGGCTACATCTGTTCAGGGGTTCTAGGTTATCTCCATGCATGGTACTTGGCTGGAGTATCAGTCACAGAAAAGACCCCTGGCCGCAGATTTTTTGGTTCTGTTGCTCTCTTTGTGGAGTTCCTGTCCTCTCCAGATCTTAGTTTCCCACTTCTTTCCTAAGATTCCCTGCACTCTGCCCAAAGGTTGCCCATAAGTCTCAGCATCTACATTGATAGTCTGCAGGGCAGAGCCTTTCAGAGGCCTTCTGTTGATTTACATTTTAAAACAGGGTTTGTACAAAGAAAATATTTGGTTCTGTGTGTTCAAATCATGCCATATTGAAATGAGACATTATTAAACAGAAATTCTTTGTCAGTTCCAAACAGTTGCCTCAGAGAGTAACACTATATTTGTACTTAGTCTTTTACAGCAGTCACATTAGAATACAGACGTCCTTCTAAGAAGGCAATGTTTCTCTAAACATAATGCAGGCACTTTTTTTTTTTCCAAATGGCCTTGGCTACAAAGATGCTTGGTCCAGACTTGCTCACAGTAGCAGGGACTTCCTAGATGGTAGCTTTAGGCTGAGAATAAGACTAGGTGATTTGGATTGTATTGTGAATGTTCAAATCTAAGCCCAAACAAGAATTCAGTTGCCTGGAGGATCTTTGTCATAGATGACATAATTATTAACAAAGAAAATGGAAAGGAATTTATTGGTAAACTAATAAAAAGAATTTTGATCACCACTGTGCATTGGAAGCCAAGTTCTTTCCTCACAGGCTCCGTAATCTACTTAGCTCTAACAGGTAGATGGCTGTAGGTATTCCACAGAACACAAGATTTTCAGGCATGAGGAAGCACACATTTATTTTCTACACGTCAACTCTAAAGAGTATAAAATTTTAATTTATGTTTATAAAGTGTCCCCAAGATCACTCTTTATGCTGTCCCTCTCATTCCTCTCCTTATGGGCTGCACTGGGAGGAGAGTCTTTTTCAGACAGACACTGTTCTTGCATGATAATATTCTGGTCTTCAGACTGATTTTGATCCTACAACACTGCCACCAGCCAAGTGCTGCTAAGCATAACTCACCATGGGAACACCTAAATATCACTATGGGTTTAAAAATTGCCATGACACCCTGGAGGAAATTTACATTTCTTTTATAAAGATAGCAATAGCTATTCCCCCGCTGACTAACCGGAGTTCTCAACCTACCATAGTCACCATAATCTCCCAGAGACTCACACTTAATACAGAGAGGTTAGCATATGTATGACAATATCCAACTCAGGCTAAATGGTCATGATTTGTACTAACCTCCTAAGGTAACATTTCTACTCTACAGGGAACAATTAACACAAATGTAGGTGAATCTCAATATAATAATAAAAACACACACAGGGAAAATGTAAGAATGCATTTATAAGCAAGTAAATGAAGAAGTGTATATGCACATGCATGCATGCACACATGTATATGTGGGATAAAATTTTAGCGACAAGAAAGAAATAAAAAACTGGTAAATATGCAGATTGAGTGAATGGCATATAGATATCAATTTCATTGCTTTAGTAGTCATATTTATTTAATAGTACTAGGACAACCATGGAAAAGCATGCAAATCTCTCTCTGTTTGTCTCTGTCTCTCTGTCTCTGTATCTCTCTGTCTGTGTCTGTGTCTGTCTGTCTGTCTCTCTCTGTCTCTGTCTCTGTCTCTGTCTCTGTCTCTCTCTCTCTCTCTCTCTCTCTCTCTCTCTCTCTCTATATATATATATATATATATATATATATATATGTACTTGTCTGTGGAGAATGAAGGGAACAAAATCTTTGTGTCCAGTTGAGTAAAATGCTGCCATCCACACAAGCATGCAACAGATCTTATCATAGACTAAAATGGTGAAATGAGCCTAATATGTAATTAGTTTAGCCAACAGTTCAGTAGTTGTTGGTAGAGTTACATTTTTTAGGATAGCATTTTTATGTAAGTTCTTTTGACCTGATGCCTGAGGCCATTCTCAATGCTTACTTAATTAATGCTACAAGGATTGAGTTCAGAATAGTTTTTGCTATAAAACAAATGGCTTGTTAGAAAAGAAAATGTGGACAACACTTCATGAAAACTAGTTGCTTTTTAGAGTGAATTCAGACTTAGTTTGGGGGAGTTATACCTTTAGAATATTAGAGACACCAACTTGCCAAAGATTTGTTAGGGTGCTCACAGAGAAAGCAAGAGCAATCAAGGGGAGATCAGTGAGTTCACTGCACTTAGTGACTACAGGATCAACTTCAGCTAGAATTTTTTTTTCTTAGTGTATTTCAGTGAGAAAATGAAAGTATTCTTGGGCTTTTCGCCAAAAGAGGTGTTTTTCATCCAGCCAGCAATAGCCTCTCCATATGCCACCTCATGGTTAATAGTGGGAAGACATATTCTGACATGTATATGAGACTCTTCTGCAAAACCTGGGTAGAAACCCACAGTCTCCTTCCAATTTCCAGGTTTTGAAACTCGGCTTTTCCTCATTATAATAGATTTCTACCTCAAATCCTGAGGAGGCTTGTGCATTGTTATTTACTGGAGGAAATTCTTAATTGAGTGACTTCATTCATAATTGCAATTCCTTCCTGCCCTGTCTTGTTCTGCTTAGGGATTGACTATAGAGAGTTATTCTCCTGAGAACTGAACTCCATGATTTCTCTCAGTTGACCTTAGCCAGGCATGGCAATTGATAATGCTGCCCCAAACTGTTAAGACACTTATGATCACCTCTGTGCAGAGTAAGCCAAGTTCTTTCCTCACTGGCTCTATAATTTAATTAGCTCTAACAGGTAGATTGCTGTAGGTATTCTACAGAACACACTCACCAGGCCTTGACTATCTTCCAAGCCCTAATTTCCAATGACTAACTCTTTATTGTATCAACTAAGTGAGGGTCATTATTTCAATAGAAGCAGCCAGACTTTCTCTGGCAAAGAGATGGTCTTGTATACCTGAGTGTTCATAGATTTTTTTTTCAGAGCCTATTATTCAGTGTTAATTTCCAGTAACGTCAGAGCCAAAGTCCAGCTTTTGTGAGGTTTGAGTAGCTGCATGGTTACATATAATTAGCATTGGTTTGGACTTGAAAGTCTTTTTGTGATGCTGTTCTCTGTTGGTCTGTGGCTGAAAATTAGACAATTTTGAAGCCACTGGATTGTGATGTCTGAGTTCCTCTGTTTCTGACTTCAAGTCTGCATTATATATCTATGATATCCCAGATGTCAAATTAGCAGAAGATAACTTAGAGGAAATACATGATAAATTCTGTATTCTCTTGACGTATTAATGATTGACTCAGAAAAAGCAGAGGCTGTCTTTAGCATCTAGGGTATAACTTAGTCAAATTATAGTATACATTTATTAAAGGATGACAAATGACATTAAATTTTTGGAGTTATTAGGGCTTCTATCATGTTTGGGTAGATGGCATACAATATTGATTGAGGTTAATACCAACCATTACTGCAAAGTCTTTCCATGCCTCTCAAACATGCCTTTGAACTTAGCAAAATTTTCATGGCTTTCAAAGTAGATGCTCCATTTTATGCAGGATACAGTTCCTTGTATCTTATTGCTGCTTGTATTCTTAAGTGTGTTGAGGTAATTTGTTCTTGGCACAAAAGCACTAATTACCAATATTTAGTTGATTATAAAAAACATAATTGATTATTTGGTAAAAACTAATTAAGAGACTGTAATCTAATCAAGGGATTCAACAATTTTATGGTTTAGCATGTACAATTCACACTAATTACCAGCAGCTTTGACAAAACCAAATATCCATTTCCTATCATGACTCAATATAGTCCAGCACCCATCCTTGCATAATATTTATTGAATTCTACCCATGAGCCCAGAGAAAATTTTAAAGCTCACAGGCTCATTTATTATACATTTTAATATTGTATCTTCCTATAAGTTGTGATATTGAAAGACTTTCTGACTTTCTAAATACTAAAATTTAAGGTATGGAGATCAGAATTATCTATGATTTATTCTCTTCCCCTCTTCCTCCTCCTCCTCCTCCTCCTCCTCCTCCTCCTCCCCCCCCTCCTCCTCCTCCTCCTCCTCCTCCTTCTCCTCCTCCTCCTCCTCCTCCTCCTCCTCCTCTTCTTCTTCTTCTTCTTCTTCTTCTTCTTCTTCTTCTTCTTCTTCTTCGTCTTCTTCATTTTCTCCTTCTTCTGCAGCTAGTGTCTGACTGTGTAGTCCAGGCTGTCCTTGAACCCACAATATAGCTAAACTGCTCCCATTAATCTTTCTATCTCACTCTCCTGATTATTGTAATACAAGTACAACACCTCAAAATAGGCAGTGTATCAGTTGTGAGTCTATTTGCCTGTAAAAAACAACCCATCATCTGTGGCTTAATATGATCAGGGCTTGTACATAGTAAGATACTTAGTAAACCATTGGCTTTGATTTACAGGCTTGATAGTGGAAATGCCAAAATCACTTGAGCTTTTCCTTATCTTGACACTTTTGAGTTAGGTATAATATGGGTCACCTCTTTCCCTTTTCCTCCTTTCCTTCCTTCCTTTCCTTTTCCACAGTGGAAATATGTTAGCTCTTTTTCTCATTAAGCATTTTTTTTTCCTTTTGGACAAGGAAAGGAAAAATTTCCAAGTATCTCTCCATAAATTTCACTTGCTCATAAATTAGTGACATTACTACCCAACTCAAAAGAAGCTGAGAAATGAGGGGATCCTGACGGACTTATTGTGCTGTTGTTGTGCAGGTCCAATCAAGCTGGTTTTTGTTTGTTTCTTTCTTTGTTTTTTCCTTGAGGAATATAGAAGACACGGGACTTTGGATTAAGAGAACAGCTGAATGCTGTAAACAGAGCTTAATGGGCCTTACCACTAGGATCATGGAAGACAGTAATGCTGAGAGCAGCAAGGTCTGTGGAGTCTCATCTCAAAATGTTTCTGAGAGTAATACTGTTACCACTAAACCAGAGACAATTCTTGTGTTATTTTGGCAAAAGCAAGAGAAAACAAAACCTGGCTGCTTTTTTGCCCTTGTCATAGGTATTTTCTGACAATAAATTGAAAATTAATGGACTAATTTCTTTGGTAGAGGAGACTGACTGCAAGACATTTTATCTTATTTAGAGTTTCTAAGAAGACAAAACACCATGACTCAAGAAACTTGGTTCATGTCAGAGACAGCCACTGTACTCCTTACTAGGGAACCCACTTGGAAACTTAGGAGCCAGTGAGCCCTTTTTGAATAGGGGGTCTATGTCCTCTCCATGCATGGCCTTTGGTTGGAGTATTGGTCTCTGCAGGTCCCCCTGGGCACAGGTATTTTGGTTTGGTTTTTCTCCTTGTGGAGTTCCTGTCCTGTCTAGGTCTTTCTATTTCCCTCTTCTTCCATAAGTATTCTGACACTCTTCCTAAAGTTTGGCTATGAGTCTCAGTATTTCCTTCAATACCCTGGTGGGTAGAGTCTTTCAGAAGTCCTCTCTGGAAAACTCCTGTCCTGTTCTTATCTTCTACTTCCGGTGTCTATCTTGTTTTCCCTTCTGAATGAGGATTAGGCATCTTCCATAAGGTCCTCCTTGTTGTTTAGCTTCTTTAGGACTCTAGATTTTACTATGTTTATCCTATATTATATTGCTAATATCCAAAGCAATCTATAGATTCAATGCAATTCCCATCAAAATATTAACACAAATTTTTACAGACATTGAAAGAACAATTCTCAATTTCATATGGAAAAACAAAAAAAATCTGGAATAGTTAAAACAATTCTGTACAATAAAAGATCTTCTGGAGGCATCTCCATCCCTGATCTCAAGCTGTATTATAGAGTAAAAGTAATAAAAATGGCATGGTACAGACATAGAAACAGACTGGTATATCAATGAAATTGAATCAAAGATCCAGGAGTAAACCCACACACCTATGAAAACTTGACTTTTGACAAAGAAGCCAAAACCATGCAATAGAAAAAAGACAGCATCTTCACTGCAACATTCTTATCACAGTAAGTAAGGGGAACAGGGACTGTCTCTGACCTGAACTCAGTTGCTAGCTCTTTGACCGCCTCCCTTGGATGGGGGAGCAGCCTTGCCAAGCAACAGAGGAGGACAATGCAGCCAGTCCTGATGATAATGGATAAGCTAGGGTCAGATGGAAGGGGAGATGGACCTCCCCTATCAGTGGACTTGGAGAGGGGCATAGGAGGAGATGAGGGACAGAGGGCGGGATTGGGAGGGAAGGAGGCAGGGGGCTGCAGCTGGGATACAAAGTGAATAAACTGTAATTAATATAAAAAGTAAAACTTTAATTAAAAAAGAATTATCTTCAATGGCTTCCTGTCTAGGATGTTACTTTTAAGGGAAATTGTTGGGGTGGTATAAATCCACTTTTTGATCAAAGGAGTGAAAGAAACTTGGGAAAATGTTCTAAAATTATCACCATGGGAAAATTTCAAATGTTTATAATTTCTTTAAAAGTTTTGTTAATTTTTCTTTATATTTTTATGCTTATAAACATTAGCATAAATTATTCAGCTGCCCATGCTTCTTCAACTATTAAATGCTAGTAAGCAAGAGGCAGAGTTTGTGTATCATGGAGCTACATTTATACCAAATATATTATTTATTAGGACATGAATAAAAATTCATTAGATATCTGCTATGAGGAAGACATTCCCTATGCACTTTGAAAGAAACAGTTGAAGGTTCATGTTCTGGGTTCTTTTAGTCAGCAAAGGTAGTAGGACAATATAGACTTTGACAGACACTACAAATGGAGAGAGAGAGAGAGAGAGAGAGAGAGAGAGAGAGAGAGAGAGAGATTAGGGCAGAAAATCACCAGGACTCAGTGATTTAGGGAAGGCCTCATGGAATTATAGCATCATAGTTGGGATTAGAAGAGCTCTCTTGTGTAGCACATGTAAAGAGCCTTTTCAAGTTCCTTACATTTTAAACAGTTCATAAAATGCTTTTGTGTATCTTATCTCACTTAACTTTTTCATAGAACTATGTCTTTTACCTATTATTATCAGAATTTCTCATGCAGTGTATATCATGCTCCTTTACTATATGCTTGCAATCTCATGTGTATGTATATATATAAGCAGCAGATAATGATATTGAGATTTAAATAACTGAATCTATTTCTTCAAGAATGAATAGTTACGGGAGAACATAACTCAGTACGTAGGGGAATTTTCTGTGACGCCTGAAAGCATCAGTTCCATTTCTTGAGCTCATATGATTGAAGGAGAGAACTGATTTGAATTTGATCCTCTGAACCTACGTGGTGGAAAGAAATTCTCTCAGCTTGTCCTTCAACATACACATGTGCATGCATGGGCACACATGTATGAATGTACACACACACAGAGAAAAAGAAAAAGAGACACTAAGCATGTAAATGTCAAAAAAAGTTCATATTTAACAAGTAAGATAAAAGAGTGTGGTTAGGATGTACTTTGTGATTTAGAATTTTCTCAGTCATGCCTGAGGGTTAGCCTTCATGGTATGAGAAGATGCTCGGCAAGCTTCCAAAAGGAGGAGGTAAAGGCCTCTCCTAGTCAGCTGTGAGGCCTGTGAACTCATAGTTCAGCATAGCATAGTAATCCTAAGGGTATAGTAGTGGCACCTAAAACTTAGCAACAACCAACAACTCTCTAACTGGACTTAAGATCCACTGCCCACTGACCATGGAAGAAATCATGCTTGATACTGGAACCTAGCCTAGTGAAGTCATGGGTCTTGGAGGAGACCCACTGTACTCAACCAGCATAATCTCTACATTTAGATTATGTGTCTAAATAGGTGTCCTTATACCCACAGGTAAGTGTAATCCTCATCTCTTATCAAGGAAACTTCTCTTTGCAGCAGGCGAAGAGCATTACAAAAAACAACAGCCCAAGCAAAATGCAGAGTTGTGAATCCTAGTGCCAATGAATGCATCTCTAAAACAGCTCCTGGACATAAGACTCAGGGAGCATTGCAGAAGATGAGATTGTAAGAGCCAGAGGATTTGGAGTTTGCGATGATATTGTGTCTTCCAGTACTATCAAAAGCTACACTGATAAAGAGTCACCAACATTGAGCTGAACAAGGACAACAACAACAGGTACACTTAAGCAAACTAGGGAAAGTTCCTGAAGTTTTAACTCTCCACAAAGAACTACAGGCAAATAAAGATTATTAGGGGCAGAAATAGTTTTCCCAAGGGAAGAGCACAGCAACTGATTATCCAATTACAAATAGTCTGCCCTGAAACTGTATAAAAAAAGTACCATTATTTGGACTGCTAAGGTTATATTTAGAAATACATATGTATAGATATCTATATGTATATAAATGCATGGTATACATATGCATATATGCTTATGGCAATATTCAATGGAAAAAAGAGGCCTTGAATTTGAAAGGGATCAAGGAGAAACATATTGGGGGTTTACAAAGAGGAAAAGGAAGGGAGAAATATTATAATTATATAATATTATGTATTTCCTCAAAGGAAAAAGAGAGAGTGAGAGAGAAAGATAAAAGCCCCAATAAGCTAGGGCCAAATAGAAGGGGAAGAGATCCTCCTCTATTAGGGAACTAGGGAAAGGGTGTAGAGGTAGAAGAGGGAGGGTGTGTGGGACTGGAAGGAGACAAGGGAGGGGGCTGCAGCGGGGATACAATGTGAATAAATTGTAATAAATAAATATACAAATAAAATTTAAAAATGATAAAAGACTTCAGCGTCAAGCCAGAAGTACAAACATTATTTGGTAACTGAAGAAGGTTTATTGGCAGCAGAGAGACATAAATCGGACTGTACATTGGCTGAAGTATTTAGGAATCATTGTCAAAAATAGATCAGAATCAGAATTCTTAGACACTTTGAGTTCTGTTATAAGAGCCATTTATGTCAGAAATGATGAACCACTAATGTGATGTTTTTTCCAATGGTGGAGAAAACATGTGCATTTGGAAACATTGTATGGGGCTAAGTGACCACATTTGGGCAAGAAATAAAATATTTGAAAGCTGAAGACAAGATTTTAATCCCAAATGAGCAAGGCATTGGCCCTGATACTGGAGAAGTTTGTAATACCACATCGACAAAGGAGAGTTTTTGCAGTTGTATGTGTGCATGTGTGTGCGTGTGTGTGTTTGCATGCATGTGTATGAGAGGCACAGAAGGAGCCAGAGAGACCCAGGTGGATAGAAACACACACACACACAAACACACACACACACACACACACACACACAAACATATACACACAGAAGGGTGTGGATTATGGATGGGGCTCATTTGTGCATGTTAGATTCATTTTAATTTTGGAAAAGAAGACCACAAAGGCAAGGATAAGTTTATCTGTTGAGACCACAGCAGTGGGATTCAGGACCTCCATTCAAGTAAAGTTGCATCTGTAGTTTTCTTGCAGAAAAGAATTTTTTATTTTAATTTTTATTTATTTTTTTTACAATTTATTCATTATATATCCTGATTGAAGCCCCCTCCCTCAATTCCCCCCAGACCCACCCTCCCTCCCTCTTCTACCTTATCCTCTTCCCCTAGTCTACTTGAAAGAGGGAGTTCTCCACCATTGCCATCTGCCCATTGTTTGACAAGACTCATTAGGATGGCCTGGATGCTCTTCCTCTGTGGCCTGGCAAGACCGAACCACCAGGGGCAAGTGATCAAACAGCAGGCAACCTGGTTGAGCTGCCAGTAGGCCACATCTGAGCAGAAGGTCTTTGTCCTCTCCATGCATGGAATGCTACTCAGATATTAAAAACAAGAAAATCATGAATTTTGCAGGTAAATGGATGGAACTAGAAAAGATCATCTGGAGTGAGGTAAACCAGAAATAGAAAGACAGGCTTGGTATACATTCACTTATAAGTGGATGTTACATAGGATAGCTGTAAAGAAGCTAAACAGACCTAAAGAAGCTAAACACTAAGGAGGACCCTAGGGAGGATGCTTAAATCTCATTAAGAATGACAAACAGGATAGACACCAGAAGCAGTGGAAGAGAGGAAACAGGATTGGAGCTTACTATAGAGGGTCCTCTGAAAGGCTCCACCCAACAGGGGATCAAATCAGATGCTGAGACTCACAGCCAAACTTTGGGCAGAGTGCAGAGAATCTTATGAAGAAAGAGGGAGGTAGGGATAGAAGGACATGGAGGGGACAGGATACCCATAAAGAGACCAACAAAGCTGAAGGATCTGAGCCCCAGGGTATCCTGCAGACTGATGCACCAACCAAGGACCATGCACAGAAGAATTTTAAAACATGTTAATATGAAGCTAAATTGGAGCTTTAAAAAAAAAACAAAAACATTTCAAAATAATTTAATAAGCACTTAATAAAAAATTTAGTTGAATTAAAATAGTTTATTGGACCAACAGATGATTCAATGGATAAAAGCACCTGCTATCAGTCTAAGGACCAGAGTTAGAGCCCTATAACCCACAGGAAGTAGAGAAAGAACAGTCTCCCACTAGCTGTCCTTTGACCTCCACCTGTGGACTGTCACACACTTATGTGCATGCACAGGAGTGCACAGATGTGCAAGCGCATGCGCACACTCACATATACATACACACACTAAAATTTCCTATAATAAAGATGATTCCTTTCATATAACAATACTACTTATGTAAACATTAAGCTAGAGCATATGATTTTATGCTATTTTTAAAAACACAAGATATATATACATTCCTTTTTAGTTTTTAACATGTTTATTTATACAGTCCTTGATACTTTCACACAGGTACATATAATATATTTTGCCTATTTTCACCTTTCCTTCACTATCCTCTTTCATTTCTTTTCCACTCCCATTGAACTTCTGTTCTCCAACAAATCCCTATCTAGCTTTCATCTCTCTCTCCCTCTCTCTCTCTCTCTCTCTCTCTCTCTCTCTCTCTCTCACACACACACACACACACACACACACACACACGCACACATGGTGGGGAGAGAGAGAGTGAATGATAGGGGAGAAAGAGACTCAACTGAATTTAACTAGTATTGCTTGTATGAATGAGGATGGTGAGGATGGGAATTATTTATTGGAGCATAAACAACTTACCAGTAATTTACCAC
Organism: Rhombomys opimus; assembly: GCA_010120015.1. NCBI lineage: Eukaryota > Metazoa > Chordata > Mammalia > Rodentia > Muridae > Rhombomys > Rhombomys opimus. The sequence goes on from REGO01000026.1 coordinate 6,929,444, forward strand.
CAAACAAATGGCATCACCGCAGTTTATTAGAAGAGATTTTTATTATAAATTTAAGCACAGAGGTTAATTGAAATAGAGGCATTCAAGTTAAGAGTAAGGCCCAAGTAAAAACATGAGTGTGGGCTTCTGGATGGAGAGTCAACTTCACTGCCTCTCTGATACTCACAGATAGGCTTTTTGATGATTTCCCAAGTTACTGTCTGCAAAAGACTGTCAGACAATTTAAATGAGATCACACAGTGGTTCCTAAAGGGCATGTGGAAGAATTAAAGTTGGTAAAGTAAATGTGTAGGTCCCATGGGTAAGGATATCTGCACTATAACAAAGTTAGTGACTTTGTTAGAGAAAATATCTGGGAGATGATAACAGTATACTCAACGAAATTCACCTTGTTTCTAGTCCGCTGTTGTGATTAAATGTTCATATATGAAGATAGTTTTACATCAAGAAATGTCATGTCTTTGCAGGCAGTTCTTACTGCCAGTGTAATTGTATAAGAATCCTTGATTCTCAGCTGGCAAGACTCTTCCAGATTCCAAAATGAAGAGTTTCCTTTTTCTTCTTATATCCCTAAAGTTTCCCATCTTTTAATCCTGCCGAGAGAGAGAGAAAGAGAGAGAGAGAGAGAGAGAGAGAGAGAGAGAGAGAGGAGAGAAAGAGAGAGAGAGAGAGGAGAGAGAAAGAGAGAGAGAAGGTCCCTTATTGTATAATCATAAGGGACACTAAATGGTGTCTGAAATGCTTGGAGAACATACAGACTTGTATGCTTGGGGACCTAGAAAAATTTGAGAATAATATTTGTGAAATTTTTACTTCAAGTAGGCTAACTTGACTGTAGGCTTATAAGACTGCATTACAAGAAGTCCCTGAAGATAATCATTCCACTTCGTTTGAACTAATTTATTCAATTATCTAAATTATGAGCCTTGTGTTTGTCATCTACAGAATAAAACTACTAATACATGTGAGTTCAGAATGAGAGAAATAATAAGATAAACTAGCAAAGAAAAGAGAGTCAGCTCTGTAGATTTACAATTATATCAGAATTATAATCTGATGACTATATTGGTGATGCCAAGGTGAGTTTGAAAGTGTCTTTATCTTCATCTTGTCTAAAGCTAACATATAGGAATCAAATAGTGGGAGATATTGTAGAACTGAGTATAATCTTCAAAGGATCCTGACATCTGGAAATCCAGAAAAATCTAAACCTGACCTTTATAGGATGACGACACAACAACAGTGCTGCCAGGAAATTTAGTAGTAATAACAGAATCACTATTCTCCCTATAACTGTTAATATGTTAACATCTGTATTTAAGAATTATTCGCATTTTTTATTTTCTCTTTCTCTCTCTCTCTCTCTCTCTCTCTCTCTCTCTCTCTGTGTGTGTGTGTGTGTGTGTGTGTGTGTGTGTACTCACAGATGCTATATAGATAATAGGAAAAGATGCAAAGATGCCCTATGCTCATAGATTGGTAGGATTAGCACAGTAAAAATGGCTATCTTATTGGAAAAAAAATGGCTATCTAAACCAAAAGCAATCCATCAAACATCAATCCATCAACAGATTCCATCAAAATTCCAACAGAATTCTTTATAGAACTTGAACTAACAATTCAAGAATAGTTAAAACAATCCTATACAATAAAAGAATTTCTGGAGATATAACCATCTCTGACTTGAAGAGCAATAATAATAAAAATTGCATGATACTGGCATAAAAATAGACTGGTTGATCAATGGAATAAAATTGATCCAGAAATAAACCCACATATCTAAGGACACTTGATTTTTGGCAAAGGAGCCAAAGCCATACAATGAAATAAAGAAAGCATCTACAACAAATGGTGCTGGTTTAACTGGATATCTACATGTAGAAAAATGAAAATAGATTCATATTCATCAGCTTGCACAAAACTCAAGTCCAAGTGGAACAAAGACATCAACATAAAACCATATACACTAAATCTACTAGAAGAGAAAGTTGGGAAGAGGCTTGAACTCATTGGCACAGGAGACAACTTCCTGAACAGATCACCAAAAGCTTAGGCTCTAATATCAACAATTAATAAATGGGATCTCTTGAAACTGAAAAGCTTCAGTAAGGCAAAGGACACTGTCAATAGAAGAAAATGGCAGTAAAAGATCTTTACCAATACTACATCCTACAAAGGGCTAATACCCGGAATATGTAAAGATCTCAAGAAATAAAGACTAATAAACAATCTAATAAAAAAATGGAATACAGAGATAAGCAGAATTTTCAACAGAGGAATATCGAATGACCAAGAAGCACTTAAGGAAATGCTCAACATTCTTAGTAATGAGGGAAATGCAAATCAAAATGACTCTGGGTTTCCATCTTCCATTCTTCAGAATGGCTAACAACAAAAACTTAAGTGACAGCACAGGCAGATGAGGAAATGGAGAAAGGGAAACATTCCTCCATTGCTGATGAGAGTGCCAATCTGTACAATCACTTTGGAAATCAATCTGGTGCTTTCTCAGAAAACTGGAATTAGCTTTACCTCACAACCCAGTTATACCACTCCTGGTCATACACCCAAAAGATGTTCTACCATACAACAAGGAAATTTGCTCAGCTATGTTCATAGCAGCTTTATTTGTAACAGCCAGAATCTAGAAACAACCTAAATGGCCCTCAACCAAAGCATGGATAAAGAACAGAATTTACACAACAGAATTCTACTCAGCTATTAAAAACAAGGACATCGTGAAATCTCCAGGCAAATGGATGGAACTGGATAAAATCATCCTGAGTGATGTACTCAGACCTGAAAGACACACATGGTATGCACTTACTTATAAGTGGATTTTAGCCATATAGTGCAGGATAAACATACTACAATTCACAGACCCAAAGGAGATAGGCAACAAGGAGGACCCAAGGGAGGATGCTTAAATCTCACTCAGCAGAAAAAACAGACAGCAGAAGTGACGGGAACAAGACAGGAACCTAGCATAGTTGTCCTTTCAGAGGCTCTACCCAGTAGCAGCTCAAAACAGACACTGAGACTCACAGCCAGACATTCAATGATGCATAGGGAGTCTTGTGGAAAAGTGGTAGGAAGGATAGAAGAGCCTGGAGGTGCCAGCAGCTCTGCAAGAAGACCAACAGAGCCAACTAATTACAGCACAGGGGGGCTTGCGAAGACTGAAGCACCAGCCAAGGACCAAGCACAGACTAGACTTAAGTCTCCTGCATAAATATAACAGATGGGCAGCTCAGGCTTCATCTAGTTAGTTCCCTGGTTAGGGGAGTGGGGGCTGTCTCTGACATGGACACTGTTGCCTGCTTTCTGGTCACTCCCCCCTAGTCAGTGTACTTTGCCAGACCACAGGGACCACTCATTTCTGTTGTCACTTGATGAGCTGTGGAATTGGAGATGGGGAAAGAGGGAAGGAAGGGTAGGACCCAGAGAAGCCAGGGAAGGGGGCTAAGATTGTCATGTAAAGTGAATAAATAATTAATTAAAAAAAGAAAATAGCAGAAACACCAGATTTATAAATCAGTTTCTGGGTTCAGTGGCTCATATTCCCAGTACTAGAAGCCAGAAGCATCTGGAACTTTGTACTTTTAAGGGCATGCTGGTCTTTTAAAATGAGTTTTTTCTAGTCCATCCACACTTACATAGTGATATCCTGTTTCAATAATTGAAACAAAGGTAAAAAAAATACTAAAAACCAAACCAAACAATAACAACAGCAATAAAAACAAAGCAAACGAACGAACAAGAAAAAAACAAAATCAACAAATGAAATGTTCCAGCTCATGGCCTGGTTCTTCTTCCTTCTTTGTTGGGTGTTTTTAATCAAGGAACTTCAATTGCCCCGTGGAACTGAGACATTTCCCAGGTGTCACCCTGAGCACTAATCTGAAGTAAATGAGAGTTCTTTATAAACTGCAGGTCAAAATATGGATGTGTTTTGCTTAATCATGAAAAGCATTTGCATTCATGTCATTTTATCAAGCAGGATTTATCTTGCGTGCCTGTAACACATAGCCTAGAGAATTCTTCCTTGAGAAGAATTCCAGGCCGAGTCTGTATTTAGTGGGAAAATTGCCATGATTACTTAGCAGGGATTTAAGTGGTATGGAAGGAAGCTATACTGCATTTTCTAGTGTTAATTTATAATTTGTAAGTTGATACGTTCTTTTCTTCTTTTGACTCCTTCCTACTAAGATGAAAGGACCCCAAGTGTCTTCCTGTTCTGCTTATTGGAGTATGAAGATGTGTGAAAGAACCCTTCTTCTTGCAAGACTCACCAGAGGCAGCAAGAGGAGAGTGACACAAAGCTCCTTAAAGCAAAAGTCTGAGATCTGTGCAAGACTGAGGTAACAGGTTTTATCATGAACTCCTTGTCTTCTGTGCTTATACGCAAATGAGCTTGGAGAACATGTTAGAGATGAAGGTGATTCTCTCCTCTTATTTATGAACTAGGTATCACCAAAATCTTTTAATCTGCTGACCATCTTGACAAAATAAATTCACATTGTTAGCTATTTTGATTAGAATTTCATTTCAGTGTAATTGCTATGATTATTAGGCCTATTAGCATGGGACCAAACATATCTGCTGTCAACTCAATTTTCATTTATTTCCTTTCCTTCACATCTATAATACTGGAAAGCCCTGTGGGTACCCCATATTATATTTCCCATTGAGTAGCTTCTGACAGCATCTTACTGTAGGTGTCACCTGCTTTTCCATTTACATTCCAGCTTATTTTAAATTCCCCTGATGTCAACGTAAACCCTAGCATGAGAAACAGAAAAGGCTGATCCTAGTCACTTGAAGATCACTTCATATATATTTATAAATCCCACCAGATTCTACACCTTCTAAGACATAGCTGTTAATTCAAAAGTAATATTGTTATTAGAAATATTTTATTGCTTAAAAAGTTTCTTCTATTCCTCAATATTTGCATGAGTCAAACTTTTAGAGATGTCTCATTATATACCATTTAATATAATTAATCATCACATATTTATTTTTCTGTATTTTTTATAAAATATTTTTCTCATTTATTTATTTTATTCACTTTACATTCTTGTAGCCCCATACTTCCTTCCCTCCTAGTTCCACTCTCGCTCCCTCACCTCTTTCCATTTTCCTCATAAAAGGGGAGCTCCCTTTTCCATCCACCCCAGGTCTTCAAGTTGCATCAGGACTGAATGTGTCCTCTTCCCCTGTGGCCTGTCAAGGAAGTACAACCAGGGGAAAGTAAACTAAAAGCTAGAAAGTGAGTCCACATCTGATGCAGTCCCCACTTCCCTTGCTAAAGTAACCACTTGAAGTACCCATCTGCTACATCTTTGTAGGGGTCCAACTTCTAGTTCATGCATGGTCCTTGTTTGATGTTTCAATCTTAGCAGTCCCCTCTGGGCCCTGGTTAATTGGCTCTGTTGTTTTTCTTGTGGAGCTTCTGTCACTTTTGGGTCTTTTTCTCTTTTCCCCCACTAGTCCCCAAGACTCCCTATGCATTGACCAATGTTGGCTGTGAGTCTCAGCATCTATTTTGAGGCTCTGCTGGGTATAGTCTCTCAGAGGATGACTCGAACAGGCTCTTGTCTGTAAGCTGAGCAGAGTATCATCCATAGTGTCAGGGGTTGGCACATTTCCATAGAATGGGTCTTTGCTTGAGACAGGCATCGGTTGGGCATTCCTTCAATCTCTGCTCTGTGTACTCTATTTTTATCCCTGCATAACTTGCAGGCAGTTTAAATTTTGGTCACAGTTGTGGTTGGGTCATTGAGTGGGGAGTTGTTAATTTTTCATGAGTTTGTAGGCTTTCCGTTGTTGTTGAGTTCCATCTTTAATCCCTGGTAACCTGATAAAATGCGGGGGGTTATTTCAATCTTCTTATATCTGCTGAGACTTGCTTTGTGACCAAGTACATGGGCAATTTTGGAGGTGAGGTGCTGAGAAGAAGCTATACTCTCTTTTGTTTGAGTGAAATGTTCTGTAGATATCTGTTATGTCCATTTGATTCATGATGTCTGTTAGTTTTTTGATTTCCCTATTTAGTTTCTGTCTTGATGATATGTCCATTGGATAGAGTGGGATGTTGAAGTCTCCCACTATTAATGTGTGGGGTTTGATGTGGATCATCACATATTTAAAATTTGCTTCATACTCATAGTTAAATTGTTGCACAGAGAAACAGATAATAACTCTTTTACATTTATTACTTAATTTGAACCTTTACTCAGTTAACTGAAATAAATTGAACATTGACCTTGGTTATGTGGAGAAGTAAAATTTTCTCAGTTAAATCTACAATCACTGGTGTAATTAAAATAATTGCAAGAAATTAAGCTAATTAATTAGACAAAATTCCTTTCCTTTTCTCCAATTGAGTAATAATCACTGGAAGATATTTGTAAGTCTATTGAAGAATATATGCGTTTCAAATTCTGATAAAATAAGAAAAGATAAATAATTTTTTATAACTAGAAATTTTGATGAATTCTTCAAAAAGACACAAAACAGGAAATATCAAAGCCATAAGTACAGAGGAATTATAAAAATTCCCTAACAGGAGAAGGAGGGAGAGAAAGACAGAGAGAGAGAAAGAGAAAGGGAGTAAGAAGAGACAGAGAGAGAGGAGAGAAACATTCCGGGAAGTAGAAGTGTTCTTTATGATGCTCCAGATTTGGAAATAACAAACCAAAGTTCTAAGTGAAGTATAAATGGGGCAGGTGTACAGCTCTACACAGGTATGGGCATATTTATTTTATTATTTATACCTATTATACATGTTGATAAATAACGGATCGCTGTGCCTTCGGTCTCCAGAGCCTCTGAGTTTCCCTATGATTCAGTAGCCATGGGGTTGATATTGGCACACAAGAGGCTTTTTAGCAAACTCCTTCTCCATTATGATTCATAGCTGCCCAGGTCTCTGTCCTAAATATCTCACATGACATAGAATAGTATCTATGACTTTAAAGATGTCATTCTGTGGACATGTCATTAAAGTGGCTTCTAAATTCTCATGGATTAGTGCTAGTCCCAGCCTTCAACAGAGAAGCTTTAATTGTAGCATCAATTAAAACAGAGACTCATAACTTGTCAAAGTTATTCTTATAATTGATGTTGGGTGTTCTTAGCCTAAATGGCCCTCCAACGCTCAGAGAACATTAAGGAGGGAGGTGTGTGTGGAAAGAAGGTAAGAGCCAATAGTAAAGGGGAACGCTGCAAAAGGACATCTTCTGGAAGCAGCATCTCCGTTGCACTAATGAGGGCACTGAGGCTGTGGTTGCCAGCGTAACATTGGTTCAATCAACATTCCATTACAAACAGAAGGTACCTAGTGGCAGTATATATTTGTTGGAGGAGGGTTATAATTTTCTTCAATGGTGTAGTCACCTAAAGGTATCTATCCTAAGCTCCAGTAAAAAACAAACAAAAAACCACAAAACAAAAACCAAAAACAAACAAACAAACAAACAAAACCCTTCCACTCATGCCCACACCAGCAGCCCTAATTAAATGTGGTGGATCACACATAAAAAAAGGACATGTATGTAGGATATAGTCATCTTAGAAAAAAGAAGAAGGGAGCATTGAGAGAGGACAATGGGGCTTGTGAAATAGGCTAAAATTACTATATACTTGTGTAGAAGTGTCAAAGAATAAACTTAAAGAGATAATCTTGAATAACTAGCCTTTATTTCCAGTTCTTTTTTTTTTTTGTGGCCCATGTCTTCAAGATTGTATTAACTAGGGATTTTCAGAGTGACAGAACTTACAGAATGAATACGTTTAGAAAGGGGAGTTATTAGAATGACCAGATAATCCAACACAGGTGCGTATGAATAGAAGATGTAAGAATGCAGTAGTTGTTCAGTCTATGAGGTAGTGTGTGTCAGCTGGTCTTCAATATTCAGTGGGGCCCTGAACTGGGCTATACCGCCAGTGAAAGGACATGCTAGTGAGATCAGAACAAGCAGGTGAGAAGCAAAATCTTCCTTCTTCCATGTCTTTCTATAAGCTTCCATCAGAAGGCATGGCCAGGATTAGAGGCAGGTTTTCATAGTTCAAAAGATCTGAATTAAAAGTGTGTCCTCCTGATTCAAAATCCAGATTAGAAGTAGATCTTCCCACTTCAAATTAAACAATTAATTCTCACATGGCTGCCCCTTCATTTTTGGGTTTTAGTTAATTCTAGATGCAATCAAGTTGACAACTAAGAAGAGCCATTACAAAGATAGTCACTAGAAACATCTTTTCCTGGAAAGTAAATATTCGGCTTTTAGATATACACCAACTTGGATAATGAGCCCAAGAAAGATGTGGAGTAAAAAAATATTTTGGTTCTGGAGCCTTCTCAGCAGATACAGAGGATGCTAGATGGAAATGAAGCTTCTGATGGAAGGTACTATACTATTTTGCAACGTTAAGTATTATTTTTATGTGGTTCAGAAAGAGTTCTGTCGATTTTTAAAAAGTATACAAACATATTGATTCCGTCTATCAATGCAGTAAAGGAGGTTAGTCCTAGGATGTTGAGAGAACTAAAACAAAGATGGATAGATTCTTCACAGAAGTAACAAAGCAAGGTAGTATAAAGTTAGGGTTTATAGGTTGGAGCCCCAGCTCCCTTAAAAATGAGTTATTTATTTTTATTTTTTGTATGAAGGTGTGCATGCATGTATCGCACATGTCATGTATATGTCTGGTGCCCACAGAGGACAGAAGAAGATGTCAGTGGTTCCCTGGGACTGGAGTTACAAACATTTGTGGAGCTGTCATGTAGGTGTTGGGAACTGAACTGGGTCAGTTGTTAGGGCATGAAATACTCTTGACTGGATGAGCCAGCTCTCTATCCCATCCAGCCCCACTTTCATCTTCTGAAAAATTTTGCTTCTCAAATGCATTTAAATATTTCATTCTCAGTCAAGGAAATTTTTATTTCATCCATTTGGAGTCCCAGTCTACTTACTTAGTATTATCTATGACAGTCTTTCAGTAGATCCCTGATGGTAAAGACATACTGTGTTGTTTTCTATTGCCTTAAGCAGACATTAAAAAATTAAAAATAAATAAATAATTTGGTAGCAGTGGATGCAATGAAATATATTAAAATTAATTATTGAGAAAATTAACAAAATAAAACATGTAATTATAGTCTAGGTAAAAGTAAAAATGATTTATCTCAATAGACTATAAAATAAGTAATAAGTTCAACTAGACATAAGCAGATCCCTAAAAACTACTTACTATAAAGCAACTGAAAAAAAATCATTGCCATGAAAAACAGTCTCAAAATTACAAAAACTGTATTTTACTTGTCCATGTAAGGGACAATATAAACAATATAAGTGCTCAAAACTGACACAAGAAGAAGTAAAAAAAAAGCATATACATATATATATGTATATATACATATATATAAAACAGTATATATATGTGTGTGTATATATATATATCTATATACTGTTCCAATAAGAAGAAAAACTGAAAATATATTTCATGACTTACACTCAAACAGAGGCACAAGTAGCTGTCAATAATTGTACTGAACGTGACAAAAAAATTATAAAGTACTGTTGTTTCAAATCATTGAAAAAGAAATGAACTGTTAGTGAATTTTTGTTAAAGTTTCCTTCAAAGTTAATAATAACTCTAGATTTATTTATGAACAAATATAAACACTAAATAAAGTATAACATGTCCTGAAACATTTTAAATGAATAACACATCATCATGAAATAAATTTTATTGAGCACAAATGCTCAATAAATATTGACCAGAAATGCAAGAATTCACCAACAGGAAATTCATCAATGTAACTTATTAAAGAATTAAATGCCATTTATCAGGAAAGCAAAACCCAAACCAAACCACTTCCCAGAATTTAATATTTCTTTCTGACCAAAACTCTTAAGAAGTCATGTGTTTGCCGGGGAAGCAAACCTATTGCAGGTATTTCACACTGAGGCTTAATATAGGAAATTGGTTATTTTCCAAACTGAAGTAAACACTTTGCTGTACCTTTCCCCCTGAAAATTCAAGAAACACATTAGTTGAGAGGACAGGGAGCTGAGTGCTGTAGAAAGTCTCTTACTGGATTTCATGACATCTACAGTTTCCAGGATATGAGGAAGTCCCTGCACACTTCATAATCAGGCACTGCAGGAAGTCAATGCTGCTGGTAACAGCTGGCTGCTGCGCTCAATTGGTTGAACCTAGAGGGAAGGGGGGGGCTTGTTATAAAACCTTCAATCTGCCAGAGTCCAGAATTCTGTGCTTTATGACTGAATGATTCCCCATCCATCGTCATCACAACAGTGCTCTCAGTGAAATCAAAACTAGAGGCTCTTGGGCAAAAGCTTTTAGGAAGTGTTCTCAGGCTCCCAAGCCCTGCACTATGCAGAGTGTCGAAAGGAGCTGCCATTGAATTATTAAGGATACATAGCACATTAACTACAGCCATCTTTATAATTCATGGTGAGTTAGGAAGACCAGATCTACTGAACTCAGCAGCAACAGATGTCCACTGATGCTAATATTTTCATAATTGAATCCCTAGAGAATGATAAGAGATGGGGAAAGCACTAAAGGCACCATTCTTCAAACATGATATATATTGTGTTAGGTTGAACTCCACTAATTAATATAACCATGTATAATACAGTATAACAAGTAAAGGGAACAGTGAGGTTACTGTGTCAGTATGAGTAGCAAAATATTTCAGGAATGTCTTCTGTGTTACAAGTGTGGAGAGATATTATATTGATTGTCTAGTTTGTGTGAGACCTGTGTTCCCTATCCAGATCAAGATAACATTTTTTAAATTGTAATTTTACTTAATAAGTGAGTATGTACCATGTGTCTTTCTACTTCTGGGATACCTCACTCAGGGTGATCTTTTCTGGAACCCACCATTTGCCTTCAAATTTCATGATTTCCTTGTTTTTAAATGTTTAGTATTCCGTTGTGTAGATGTACCACAATTTCTGAATCTATTCCTCTGTTGAGGGACATCTGGGTTGTTTCCAGGTTCTGGCTATTATGAATAAAGCTGTTATATGCCTGATAAACCTACTGAAATCTGTGTATCTAAGGAGGCTGAGCAAGAAGGAGGACCCTGGGTAGGGAGATCAATCTTCATTCAGAAAGGCAAATGGGACGCACATCAGAAGACCATTTTTATTATGTTAATCCTACAGATCTATGATCATAAGAGATCTTTCCATCTTCTGATCTCTTCCTCAATTTCTTTCTCTAGAGACTTGAAGTTCTTGTCATATAGGTCTTTCTCTTGCTTGGTTAGAGTTACACCAAGACATTTTATATTATTTGTAGCTATAGTGAAGGGTATGGTTTCCCTAATTTTCTTCTCAGCCCATTTTTCCTTTGTATAAAGGAGGGTTACTGACTTTTTCGAGTCAACTTTGTACCCAGACAGTTTGCTGAAGATATTTTATCAGCCAGAGGAGTTTTCTGGTAGAATTTGGTGGGTCACTTGTTTATCCTATCATATCATCTGTGAGGAACAATACTTCGACTTCTGTGAGTATATGGAGAAAGGAGAATATCCTTCCATTGCTAGTGGGAGTGCAAATTTGTACAACCACTTTGGAAATCAATATGCCACTTTCTCAGATAATTGAAAACAGCTCTACAAGACCCAGATATACCACTCCTGGGCATACCCAAAGTTTGTCCTACCATACAACAAGGACACTTGCTCAACTATGTTCATAACAGCTTTATTCATAATAGCCATAATGTGGAAACAACTTGAATGTCCCTCAAATGTAGACTAGATAAAGAAATTGTGTTATATCTACACAATGGAATAATATTCAGCTATTAAAAACAAGGAAATCATGAAATTTGCAGGCAAATGGATGGGAACTAGAAAAGATCATTCTGAATGAGGTAATCCAGACCCAGAAAGGCACATATGGTATATACTCTCTTTTATTTAAATTTAATTTAATTTTTTATTATTAGTTACATTTTATTAACTCTGTATCCCAGCTGTTTCCCACTCTCTTATTCCCTCCCAATCCCACCCTCCCTCCCTCATCTCCTCTCTGCCCCTTTCCAAGTCCACTGATTGGGGAGGACCTCCTCCCCTTTCATCTGACCCTGTTTTATCAGTTATCTTCAGGACTGGCTGCAAAGTCCTCCTCTGTGGCCTAGCAGGACTGCTCCTCCCTGGGGGGTAGGGAAGCCAAAGAGCCTGCCATTGAGCTTGTCAGAAATAGTCCTTGTTCCCCTTACTATGGGAAACCAATTGGTTACTGAGCTACCACGAGCTTCATCCGAGCAAAGGTTCTAGGTTATATCCATACATGGTCCTCGGTGGAGTGTCAGTCTCAGAAAAGACCCCTATGCCCAGATATATTCATAAACAAATTTTAGTCACATTGTATAGGATAAACAATCTATAACTCACAGATCCAAAGAAAATAAGTAGCAAGGAGTACCCAAGGGAGGGTACTTAAATCTCACCCAGAAGGGAAACTAGAATACACAGCAGAAGTGGTTGAAGAGAGGGAACAAGATAGGAGAGGGATCACAGACAGAAATGAGGGTGGTGATCAGTCCTGGGGAGAGAGGGAGTAGGAAGACAGAGGGCCTGCAGGGAGAGGAGAAACCATGGGCGGGGACACCTCTATGACAAGCTGGACACAGAAGACAGGGTAGGATTCTGGATGGATATAGGGGTGGCTCTAGCTGAGACTCCTGGCAGTTGAAAAGGACACCCTCTAACTAGATAGTAGTCCTAGTGAAGTAAGGGGTAACACCAACTCACTCACCAAAACTTCAACTGAAAATTTACCCTACCTACAAGATGTGCAGGGGTAAAGATAGAACAGAGATTGGCCCAACCCGAGACCCACCCTATGGGAGAGAGCTAATCCATGACACTTACCAGTATGTTTTCCAAGTCATGATGGACTATAGCCTGGAGATATGATCCTAAATAAGTCCTTTTTTGTTTTTGTTTTCAGCTATTTTGTTGCAGCAATGAGAAGAGTAACTCATATCTTTGAAATTATAATTTGTAATCAACTATTCACATGATCTTAAGGGCTCACTGCTTTACAGCACCTGATTGAAGAGAAATGCCCATATCTTTACATGAACGACTCTAGATTTAGGTAGAAATATTGTATTGGTTACTTTTTGCCATGTATTATTTATCACATGCCAATTATAATCACAGTTTGAATGAGATTATGGCAAAAGAATGTTCAAATTAACTTGTAAATTAAAAAAAAAGTGTTGGGCTATATAATGTTTATTGTTGGCCCTAAGATTATCATGGTGGTATTATTTAACCTACTATCACAAGTAATAAGACACAGACACACGTTAGATTTTATAATTACCTTATTTACCTGGGACAGGCAGATATTTCACCTACGCTGGCTCAATAACCTCACCATCTATCCCTCTACCCCCACCCGATGCCATCCACCTTAATCTTCCTCATCTGGTCTACCTTCCAACTATAATCCATGGTACTTGCTTTTATTCTTCATCTGGGCCTTTTCCTGCCATTACTGGAGTCCTTCGTCTTGGCCCATGTCTGTTTTTCTCCACACTAGCCCATTATGGCCTCATCCTTCTTCTTCTCTCTCCATCTGTCTGTCTCCTATGATTCTCCTGTTCTCTCCAAGCCTCTGAACCCTAGCCATGCCCACCCCGTTCTGCCCTGCCCAGGTATAGGCTTTTTAGTCAACCAATCAGGGATGTCTTAGGCAGGTTTACAAAGCAAGGCTAGGTGTAATCAGATCTTGAGGGCCAGTAACACGAATCAGAACAACCGCCAACATCAAACCAGTCTCTGAGTTCTTCAGTTGGGAAAAATTTCCCAGTTGAGGTATAAACACACATAGAAGTATACATGCTTACATGTACACAAATGTACATATGCAGACCCACACACATATATTCACACAAACACACAATGCATTAATGTGCATGCACATTCACAAACATACATGCACTCACATACACAATCATACACGCATGCCCACCTACTTACACATGTATAAACACACACACACACAAACACATGCACATATGTATGCATATTTGCACACCCATACTCACACACATGCACATATGTTTATCAGCATGGTCTGGTGCTTTGTATTTGACTGTTATTATTTTGCTCCCTGCGGTCTGTTTGCTATCTTTTACAAGCAGACAGTCAAATACCCCCAAATGATTTTTGGAATCTTTGCCTCCAAGTTATCCCTGAGTGACTGAATAAATGTCTATACATCTGGGCAGGTGCAGAGTGAGGTAGTGTGGCCAAAGCTGTTGGCCTGTGAGGACAGAAGGATCTCAGGAAGGGGAGGGACAGGTGGAAGAGAAGGAGGGTGAGCCACCATGGGAAAGATAAAGAACCGCATGGGCCGGAAGCAGTGAACTCTGAGAATAACGTGGGAGATGAGCTTCCCTAAGGGAAGCATGTGCAAGTATTTATGAGATCATTGGACGGAGATCAGCCCAGATAGGATTGATGAAAGCAATGGCATGGGATATGGGGATGAGTGGCAATCAAGGTAGCTTATGGGGTTAATATCTGCCTAGTCCCAGGAAAAAGAATGCTTATCTAAAATCTGTCTGGTGTCGGCGTCTTTTATTGCTTGATACCAGGTTAAGTAAAACTGCCATAATAATTATAGGCTTTTAATAATAAACATTATTAGCTGATCATTTTTTATTTACTACAACATATAGGCACACACATATTCACACATGTACATTTGAACACACACGTACACGAATTCACTAAATAGTATTTGGTCCAAACCATATTGTATTTGATTGCATTAAGATATAATTGAATATAATATTCAAATGTTAACATTTTATGATTTTTAATATGATTGTTAATGTGAAATATGTGTATTTGTTCATGAACAGGATAAACTGAGCAAAATATGAATTAGGCTTCAATATAGCTTTTGTCTTAATTTAGAAATTAGAACATATTTTTTTCTTGTTCTTTTTTTCTTTTTTTGAGACAGGGTTTTTCTGTGTAGCCTAGGTTATCCTAGACTCACTTTGTAGACAAGGCTGTACTTGAACTCACAGAGATCCACCTGCCTCTGCCTCCCCACGTGATGGGATTATAGGCGTGCAGCACCACTCCCGGGTAGAATACATTTCTTAAGGGTTATGAAAATAAAATCAATTATTATATTCTCAGATTAAGATAGCAAAAAATGTCAGTACTGTAGTATTTACTGTCCTACACAAATATACTTTTTCTAGTAACGTTATTATTTCCCTCAAAATACAGGTTTATTCCAGTGTTTGGGAGGGTAAATACATAAATTTACCTACATTTTGGCTCTCAGTTCCTGCCATGCTGCTTGATGATGACAAGCCAATTTTGGTTGAACTGAAAGTGCTTTAACAGATAGAACTAAATAATATACTGCATCTCTACCAAACTCAGAGGAAAAGAGAGTATCTTTTTATTCCTCTCAGGTATACAAATGTTTATATGACCAGTCATCTAAATTTATAACGCAATACAATTTTTATTATGACTTTGGCATGTGAATGTGTTATGAGAAGGACTTAATTCTCAAATTAATACAGAAAACATAAAGAGGAAAATACCTGGTGATTTTAAAGAATAAAGAGTGGGCACTTCATTGCCAGATTCTGAAGCCTATTCTAAAGCTAATTAGAAAGCTAAAATTTTTGTTGTAGGACTGTGCTCATTCGGAATGAGATGGAGAAAGGTAAATGAACAGAACTGAAGGCCAAGAAAGAGAACTAAAATGTAATGAACATGTCGTATCAAATCAGTGGCAGCAAATGAAGCTGAGAATTAATGGCTGCTAAAATAGTAAGATATCTTAAATTATTACAAATGAACTTCAAAAATCTTCAGTTTTAAGTATAAAACACTAATTCAAAGCAATTAGGTTAATACCTCTGTGATGCCAGACTATTAAGAGACATTCAAAAGTTGTACCCCAAAAGGAAATCCCATGCATAAAATTTAAGAAAATTTTCGGTTTGTAGTACTTATCTTTTTAATTTTATTCTTTCTTTTTTTATATAATTAAAACACAGTTATATGATTTACCCTTTTTCCTGTTCTTCGTCCAACCCCTGTGTCTGCCTGCCACTTCTCAAATTAATGGCCTATTTTATTATTATTACATCAATAAGCAAAAAAACACATAAACACAGCCCTTTCTTTTTCTTTTTCAGTATTGTTTCTCTTTGCGTGTTGTTAGGGCTGATTACTTGGTACTGGGTAACCATTTAAGGGGCTTGTCTCCGGAGAAGATGAATTCCTTGTCTCTCCACAGTCATTAATTGCCTGTCGTTCATTTAGGAGTAGAGTTATGCTTTTCTTTTTGTGTTGCCGTATCAACTGGTGTTTCCACTGTTCAGGTTTTATTGAAGCAAACATATTAATGAGATTTCCTGGGTGTGGTTTCTCTGTCAGTGTCATACTATTTAACCCAAGTCTCAAACTTGCCATCATCCTGCCTTAGTCTTCAAAGCACTGGGATTACAGGTGCGTGTCTGTGTCTGGCTTGACTAGCTAAAGCACTTAGATTTCTCCAAAGCAGAAAGCAATATAAACATTTAAAAGACAAATGATAGACTGGGAAAAATATATTTACTCTATTAAATTTTATAATTTCAAGTTCTGTAATTTGAAATTACTCATTTTTCATAAAATGATAGTGTTTCTATTTAAAACAAGCACGCAAACAAATGGATGACCCCTTCAATAAATATAAAGTATAGGACATGAACAAGATAATCAATAAAGTTATAAAATGAAGAAATAAAAATAGCTAACAAATAGGAAGAAGTTTTCCAATGACTATTAAAATTCTGGAAATGAAAAACCACAGAAAATGTTTCATTGCTCATCTATATGTTTTATTAGCTTAATAAATACTAAGGCATTTACAATTTTTTATAGGAGATGAACATAGATGACAAAGAAAATTTAGACACATGTAAAAGCCAAAGAAGAAAAAGCAGTGGTAAAAGAAATAAACAAAACTATAGTATGACAAACAGAAGGAAACGTGGTTTGCACTTGGAGGTGAGAGGACAAGTTTGTGGAGTCAGTCCTCGCCTTCAACCTTTACATGGATGGGTTCATGAGATTGGACTTAGGTTTTCAGGTTTGCTCCAAGAACTTTGCTGACCGAACCTTCTCGCAGACCCAGGACTGTGGCTTAACACAAAAGTTTCTGAGGGACCATCCACTGCAAAACGCAGCACTGCATAGTGATCTTAAATACTATCCATATTGCCTTATTCCAAAAATGGTTAAGATGTGCACAGAACTCTTGGGTTTTCCTGGGATTCTAGAATATAAATCAAAGCCTTAACACCACAGATATCATTAAAAATAATACTGTTTGAAAACATATGCAAAATCCATTTTCTTCAACATTGCCTTCAAAATATTTGTTTTAAAATAGCTGATAATTAAGTATATTTTTAAATTGAAAAGTCCTAAAATGGCTATACTTTTTACCTTTCCCTAAGCTGGTCAACTGGTCAACTGGGGAGGAACAGAGGAATGGAAGGCTGCTGCTTTATCCTGGGCTGATTTCTGGAGTATAAACTTTTCATTATGTTTAATATCTGCTGCCAGTGATTATTAGGCTCACAAGTTTTTGAATATTTAGAAATCAGCTCTATAGGCAAATGCTAAGTTGAATGTATGAGTGTATGCTTGTGTATTGTATGCCCACTTAGAAATAACATAGATTTTGTTAATGTAAAATATAAAAGCCAAAAAGAGAAATAATCACAGACTTATAAATACACAGGTATTTGTTGTGAATCTACTTATAGATAAAGAGATGAAAATGGGCTGATTCCAGTGACATAAATATTTAGGCCCTTTGATACCTATAAATGTTCATTGGTGACCATTGTGGGATTCATGCTTCACTATTGTGTTTAAACCTTGATAATAGAATTGCCAATGGTTTAATATTGTAGATTTATTACAATGTGTGTGCGTGTTGTCTCTGTTAACGAATAAACATTTTTATATGTTCACATATTTACAGAAACTATTTTTAGTTCATTTTGACATTGTATAGAAAAAATGTAGGGCAGAATCTTCACTTTTAAAGCTATCATACTATATATCCTTTTTATTTTGCAAAATTTTCATTGATCTAAGTGTTTCTGAATCACTTGCCACTTTCCAGGAATCTAACCAACATGTAAATTGAGAGATGTTAATATATATGTCACTGAGTTGTTTTTTAAGAATCACAGCCCAGAAAAAGAAAAGGCAAACAGACTAAATGAGAGAGATCACTGCTCAGAATCCAGAAAATTTCAGGCAAAAGGCAAATTGTGATTAGATCATTCCAATCACCCTTGGAAGGAAGTGTTATGAGTTCTTAAAGGAAAAGTGACATTTTCCCAAACTCACTTTCAAAAGGATGTATCAGCTGACCTAATAAAGATACTGAGCAGTATTACAGTGTTCAAAATCATACTGTTATGGGTTCGGGAATAGATGCACAGTAACCACTCAGACACCAGACTCCGACTGATGGAAGTTTATGGAATACTGACTATGATACCAGTCTGCTCCTAAGGCAGTTTTTTTTTTTTCTTCAAAAAACTGTAACCAGGTAACAACCAGGTAAACAGGTGTAGGAAACAAGGGCTGGGGCAGCATTACATCATTTTGACTAGTTAAACATAATTGATTTTTTTTTCCATGTGTACTGTGTAGTATCTAGGTAGCTAGACAAAGCGCTTTAAGCTGATTGGCTGGGATTTAGGGAATGGGAGCTCTTGAGGGTCGTTCCAGCTTTCTGGCAGTAAGGAATAGAGCAGCATATTATGATCTTTAACTATAGCAGAGCATGCATCTATCATCTATTGTTTTATTCTAAGCATCAAGTATTGCACTATTGAATTATATCCAAGTCTAAGGCACATAGGCCGGAGAAGTTGAACTTAATTTTGCTTTATGATCAAAGTGGATACTTGGAGGCAAAATGGCTTCTGATATGCTAAAGGCTACAGCAGGTGTAAACAGAGGAACTACAATTATGCTAAGAACTAAAAGTAGGTCTCAACAGAGGCACTATAGGGTTGAAGTAGATTTCAACATTATCTTCATTTACAGCTTTACATTAAGTAGACAGGTGCTATTCCCATGGCTCCTTTGTATATTTTCTATTAACAATCTGGAAAGTTAAAAAAGTGAAGGTGATTATACTGGGACAAAGTTTGGCTAGTGAAACTCAGAAATGAACCGATGAACAAAAGCACTAGCAGATCATGCTCACATTTGCTGTCCTTTGGTTATAGTGAAAGGAAGACAGTGAGGTCAGCACAGTGGGTGAGAGAGGGTAAAGAGGTCACAGTGTAAGGGATGGATGAAAAGGGATGAGGAAATTGTGGGGGTGTGACAGTTTGCACTCAAAAAATCCAGGAAATACATTGCTTGTGGACTTAATGATCATGAAGGGACAGCTTGTCTTTAGTGCTCAGCCTGTGCCTGCTACCTACTAGGAGGTCTGAAATTACTTGAAACTGATCTTGATGCCCCAGATAAGAATACAAGTAGCCTTCTGCATTTGAAGGTTCAACCAACCTTCTATTGAAAATATTCGGTGTTAAAATTGCTGCTGTCTTCAAATGAAGTTTTCCTTGACATTTCCTAAAGAAGGCTGTATAAAAATTGTTTAGATAGCATTTATGCTGCATGTGTCTTATAATCAATTAGGCTACTTTAAAGCACGTAGGAGGATGTGCATACACATTAATATGAATACAACCTCATTTTGTGTAAGGGACTTGAGCATCCAAAGATTTTAATATTCATGGGTGTCTTGGCCAGATTTCTATTGCTATGAGGAAACATTGCGACCACAACAAGTTTTACAAAGAAAAACATTTGCTTGGGGCTTGCTTACAGTCAGAGAGGTTTAGTCCATTGTCATCACGGCAGGAAGCATGGTAGACCTGGTGCTAAAGAAGTATCTTGGAGTACTACATCGGGATCCACGGGCAGCAGAAAGAGAGAGACTTTGGGACTGGTTTGGGCTTTTGAAATATCAAAGCTTACCCCCAGTGACACACTTCCTCCAACAAGGCCTTGCCCACTTTAACAGGGTCACATGCCATAATCCCTCTCAAGTAACGCAGCTCCCTGATGACCAAACATTCAAATGTATGACCTTAGAGGGTTCATTCCTACTCAAACCACCAAAATGGGGATCTTAAGACCAATGCTGTGGATAAACAGTAGCTCACTGCTTATAAGGTGAGTATATCTGACCTCAGTATGGCACAATTGTCACAAACAGCCTTACATCTCCTGAGTGAGGATTCCAACTCCAGTTACATGATCTTTGTCAATTAACTCTCTGCTCTTTACTTTCCTTGTTTGTGTAATAGGAGTTAAAATATGAATATATATAATCTATTTTGAAGATGAAAAAAGTTAATTTATATGGATAAACTATGAATTCTGCTGTAAACTCTTATTTAATGTTCTACTTGCAAAAGGGAAAGACATTTATGATTAATTACACGGATATGCTTCATCTCAATGACTAAGATTTATGTGTTCTTTGCCTGTTCCTTCTTCTCTATATATACTCACTTAGACTACATTTCCCAGCTTCCTTTACAGTTGGGCAGTAGAGGTGTTTCCCAGTGTCAGTAATATCATATTGGATGAAGTTAACATATGCCACTTAAAAGACCGACCCGCCTTTTCTGAGACTGATACTCCAACCAAGGACCATTCATGAAGATAACCTAGAACCCCTGCACAGATGTAGACCATGGCAACTCAATGTCCAAGTGGGTTCCCTACTAAGGAGAACAGGGGCTGCCTCCAACATGAACTCAGTGGCTGGTTTTTTGATCATCTCCCCCTAAGGAGGGAGCAACCTTACCAGGCCACAGAGGAAGACAATGCAGGCAGTCCTGATGAGACCTGATAGGCTAGGGTCAGATGGAAGAGGAGGAGGACCTCCCCTATTAGTGGACTAGGGAAGGGCATGGGAGGAGAAAAAGGAGGAAGGATGGAATAGGGAGGGGCTGAGGGAGGGAGCTACAGCTGGGATACAAAGTGAATAAATTGCAGTAAATAAATAAAGACATTTTAAAAACCATAAAAAACCTGACCCACAAAAACAATGACATATCCTTTTGCATTCTCATTTCTCATTTCACTCGGATAATGAAAAAAAAAAAACTGAAAAGATAAACAGCAGAGGTAAATCATTAAAGGCACTTGGGTCCTTAGGCCACCACTCTGTGGAGAGCCACCTGGAGGGACAATGGACCACTAATGCCTGCACTGTACAGCTGTGTGGACTGATGTTACTTTTACAATGGTTCTTCTACCTAATCTGTAAAAATTTGGCAGACAGTCAGTTAAAGGTCTTGATCAGACAGTGCCAAGTAGAAAAAAGTATCTGGATGAATAATTGTGCAGTGGCATTGGGTAGGGATTAAACAGAGATCAGTAAATAAAGTTCTTGTGGGAATTAGGTATCAATTGCCTGAACTATAACGGGTTAGAATTGTAGGGATCTGGGAAAGAAGAAGATAGTTTGATTCAGTGTTTAATTCTACATTATTCTGAGTGGATACATACCTGGCAGATAAGTAATAAAAGCTACAATTAGAAAAATAAAACAATCTGATCCAATGGGCCTACACAGAGGGTCTTCTTCGGCAGTGTGTGAGATTTTGGTTGCCTTGGATTTAAATTATATGCCAAGAAGACACTAATAACCCTTTTTCATACTGAGAAAAAAAATGCCTATATATTATTGTCTTAGGGCTTTTCTTGCTCTAAAGAGACACCATGACCATGGCAACTCTTATAAAGAGAAATATTTTATTAGGGATGGCTTACAGTTCAGAGGTTTTTATCTATCATTGTCATAGTGGGAAGCATGGCAGCATGCAGGCAGACATGGTGCTCGAGAAGTAGCTTAGAGTTACATCTTGGTTGGTAGACAGCAGAAAGAGAGAGTAAGCCACTGGGCCTGGCTTGAGCTTCTGAAACTTCTAAGCCGTCCCCTACTTCCTTCAACCAGGCCACATATACTCCAACAAAGCCACACACTTGTTCTACAATGGCCATTGGCGATTTATTATCAGTCCTTTCACACACCTTGACTGTCTTTCCTGAAGAATGTATTTTTTTTGTCTTTTTTGGTTGTTGTTGTCCAGATGCTGCAATTTATTTTTTAAAATATGTAAGACTGAAGCTAGCAGAGTTTATAAAAACTCTAACATTAGTTAACAATAATGACAGGGTTCCAGGATGAATAATTTGTGTGTTGGCATATGAAAATGCACTGAATTCACACCTTTCTTTTTTTATACATGTTACTATGCACTGTTTCTCAAGAGCCAAACCTATCCAGGTAAACTAGAGCGCTTTTCCTGATCTTTATAAACTGTTTAATTAATTTCTGTTTGAAAATGTCATTGAGGACTATTTCATTGAACACCTGTTTAGTGGGAAAAAGCAGATATATAGAAAATAATAAAAATATGTCATAAAAATGGAATATTCTGAAAATCCAATAAACTGATGAATAATGAGTTGGTTTTGGGCAGTTGAGAAAAAAAGTCCTTAAAGATAAAACGCGCAAGTACTGACGTTACAGATGTAGTGACTATGGTTCTAGTAGCTGCTAAACGAAAATGAACAATTCCCACCCCCAAATTATCCTCTGAAACAAATTCAGTCAAGATTAATAACTTAGCAATACTCAACAAGCTAACAACACTGAAACTGAGGCTTAGGTATACTATAATATAGTTGTACAAAGAGCATGCACACTTAAAACACGCTTAGCAGCACCCAGCAGAAGAGAAACACTAATGAGTGCTCTGATCCAGAACACAGGGGAGGATTCAAGTTAGTTCCTGTGGCAGAGGTTTGTCAAGATTTCCAGCATCAGCAAAGCAGAGTTCTAATTGTCCTGTGCAACCACAGCCTCGTTTTGTGTCAGTACTCCAAAGTTTGTAGGTCCAACACAAAGTTCTCAATGAATGCTCAAAACCATCCTACAAGAAAACAAAGATTAAAAAATATGAATAGGCTACCATATCCGATCAAATATACCCACCAGCTTAAATGAAAGCAAAGTTCATCTCTTTTAAGAACAACTTCTGCATACTGTGGCCTCCCCATACTAGGCCCTTCTTGAAAGAGCAGCACTATTTAATAAGATCTAGTCTAAGGTACCACGCGTGCTCCCAGGAGCTGGTTAATTTATTTCGGAAGGGATGGAATAGAAACCAAAGGTCACCGACAGTCAGTTTCATTTATTTTATAGACTTAAAATCTATTAATTAATACCATTTTCCCTTTAAACAACTTCAGTGGGAAAATGCTTTTTACTTTTAGAGTTTTAAAATGTGTTTTAGTAAATGATCTCCAGTTCTACTGAGAAGACAACATGTGTTTCGGAGCTGTAATTACATATAATTTTGCCGATTTCCACATTTTATGGAGCATTCTGCCCTGAGTATCTACCATAACTGTAATACAAATGATTAATTAATAAGTGGCTCTATACTGCACACGACCCTCTTTGGTTGTTTCTTTGCCATGAGGGTAGATAGACTTTTATTAGGGATTTTAATGGCAGTCTCTAGCTACTGTCTGTGAGTCTAATCAGGCTTAAGCTCTGATTTTTATAGTTCCCAAATTTTCATTGGAACCCAGCCATGCTCATTCTATCATATATTTACCATGGCTGCTCTCATGACACAATGGCTAATTGCAGTAATCCATGTTGTCTAAAGTGTAAAATACTATGTGGTGCTTTGTTGAGCCCTCATCTAAAAGAATCATGATTTAGGAATGTATTTTTTTGTCTTGTTTACTATAAATCCAAAATCAATTTGATGATCTTATAACCCAAACTCTGCAACTCTGACAACCGATGTCAAGTGTTGAGAAGCACGTCTTTAAAGATGTTGGAACTTGGTGAATCTTGATTTGTCTCTGTCCTAATTGTACGACCTGAGGCAAGTTATTCATCTTTGCTAATCCTTCACTTCCCCACTGATGACACCTCTACAATCTTTCTCATATTTGGGGAAATATTGTCAAGAGCATCTAAAGTCTGTCCTATAGTTATTACAATTGCTATGGAATAGCTTAAGACTGGAAATGAAAAGAAGGAACACTTTTTGAAAATTAAAACAACTTTATATGTGTGCTTATGAGCCCTGCAATATTTTCTCATTATCTGGTCTGTGTGGCCTCCTGGTTCTGGTAGTATCTGTAAGGAACAGACAAGAAATGGAGGATGGGAACTGGGGGCACACAGGAATGGTAGTTGCTGATTCAATTTGGTTTCTGGGGTTCTAAGTCTAGCATTTTTTAAACCATACTACAGGTGCTGTTTACAAGAGGAAGCAAATGAGTGAGGATAATTCTTTGATTTCTGGCCTGGGTGAGATTTAGAATTCTAAAGAGTAATTGCTGTATAGCAGAAAATTATATGATGGATTTGTCATTTAAAGGCACAGGGATAGGGATACAGTGTTTTTTGTTGTTGTTGTTGTTTGTTTGTTTGTTTTTTTTTTTGGAAGGAGAGATGAGGAGCTCAGATGATATTGGAAGAATGTTTTTTATTCATGATGGGCAAGTCCAGTTAGTTTCATGTGTGTTTTCATCTCACACATTTAAGGTTGTTATGCTTATTTATTCATGTCGCAATGACTGAGTGGCCATAGACCTTTAAAGCGAAAGGCATACCAAAGGACTAATGTCAGCATTCACTTTCTAGGTCCACATAATGGTTTGCTCAAATCCACTTTTGGAGTTGTAACCTAGGTTTTAGATTTTATTTTATTTTTTTTTAAAAAATGAAAATAAAAATTTATTTTAAATATTATTTTTAATATTTCAGAAAGGAAGAGATTTTGAAAACCTAAATATAGAGGAATTTTAAAATATTAAGAATTACAAATAGAATTCACCACAGTGTTTCCATGTGCCTTTGCATTTGAGTACCATAATTAATATTTCCTACAACTCTTTACAGCCATACATATTAGTAAATGTCATAAGGTTGTGTTTGCTTTACCTGCTTCCACACAAAGAGCTCTCCATTTTAAGGACTCATTCACTGGTTCCTATTCCTAAGGGTTCATTTTTGAATCGAATGAATAGTGGCCAGATTTTCCTCTACACAATCTGGGCTACAGAAGAGCACACAAATTAAGCTAGGGAGAGCTGCATATCTTAGAATTATTATTATTTTTTTATGCAACAAGGACATTTATTTTCTCAACCATGTTCATAGCAGATAGGTTTTAGATTTTAATGGAACCTATATGGAACTTGTGGTTATACCCTTGAACATTGAGGAACAGGAGCAATTTCTTAAATCCTGCTTTATTCATTATATCAGAAATCTTTTAATTAATTAATTAATTAATTAATTGGAGACTTACTGGAGAGACTTGGAAGTGACTGTGCAAATTCCCAGTGAAGAAGAATTGGTGGTGCATGCCTTCAATTTCAGCAACTCTAGAAGCTAAGATGAGGGGGTCAAATAAGTATCCAAGTTTAAGTAAACACAAGACAATTTGTAAGAATGACTAAGTTGGTTGTATAACAGAAGACTTCTTGATTATCATATATTCAAGGAATGAACAGTGATAGAAAACCCTCTGACTATTTCACTAAGCAAATTCTGCATGAAGTTCTTAATCTATAGAACAGAGCATGGTCAGAATAGAAATTTTGTACATAAATTTCTTAATATATAGAACTGAACATGGCCAGAACATGAATCTAAAAATATATATTTTATACTAGCTTCTAAGGCAAACTAGGTGAGTAATTACTCATAAGTTTTTTACTGTAAAATAAGGCCAACCTGACCAAGTTCTCTGAGTTGCTACAATCAAAACTATAATAAAGATTGACATGTGCTCTGAAGACTGTGCAGAGAAGGAGCTCTTCTTATTGTGACATTTCTGTTGGTATAATGTTCTTTTGGAATGTGTACACTTTACCCTTGTTCATTCAAATGCTGATTTCTTTCCCCCACTCTCTGGTTTCAATTGGGACATTGCATTGTGATACCTTTTCTAAGTATCACCTATCTCAACTTTGTGTAAACATGCCAAAATAAAGCAACTAGCCACAATGTTGAGCAAGACAAAGGAAGCAGAAAGAGAGGGAGGAGTGAGAGGACAGAACGGTGGGAGGCAGAGGAGGGAGAAGGGCAAAGGAGGCTGGGAGAACAGAGGCAGGAGGAGAGATCTTGGAACGATGTGGAGAGATGGACTGGACATAATACACCACTAAAAGCAAGTATAATGTGGGAAATCTAAATGTTAGGAAACTATGAGGGCTTGGAGGTTTAGGATGGAGTAATTATTGCCCATCATTGTGTTCTAGGTTAATTAAATAAATCCCAGTGTCTGGTGATTTGGGTATACAGCTGTTTAGGATTAACAGCAGCATTACCAGAAGATATATCAATAGTAAATACTAATCGTCACCTAAAATGCATCTCATTATATTCTTGTGCTCTTCCAATAACACACCTCTCCTTCATTTTGTTCCCCCTTTGGCGTGTCTCATAACTATGCCAATGATTCCAAATATGAGAGATGCAATCCTTGCATCTCAGTTGCTTAAAAGGGTCAAAAATAATATAAACATTTGCTTTTGAACCCACATATTTCTTTAAATAAAAGGCAAAATCCTAATATAATCCTATGGCATTGACATAGTAGAAAATTACTATAATTATGCAAATTAAAATAAGTCAACAAGATTCAGAGCACAATACACGATAAGTAATGTTTTTTAAAATAACAGTCACCAAGCCTGGTCATTTGCACTTAATAATAGGATCAGGAGGGAGCCTAGTGTCTGGGGAGAACAGCTGTGGTAATAGATGTATTATGGCTTTGATAGGTTCACTCTAGTAGTTTTATTTTTGTATTTGCTGTAGATTATAGAATGCTCCCAGAGTGTGGTGCTATTGAAATTCCCATCATTCCCAGGGCTTTAATTAAGTGATTGGATTTGACAGAACTTGAATCGAGGAGGCCCAGCACTATGTCAGTTTATGCCAGGATGATAGTATCGGGGCCCTGGCAAGTACATGCTTGGATTTAATTTGCATCTTGGGAAGTCTCCTTGTGAAGCACAAGAAGCATATGCTTCAGTGTGATTTGCACTGGATATGGCATATCACAGTGATACTGTCCTCATAAAACCCAGAAGACGAATGATCTATCTCTTTGTTTAAGGACAAATTTGGACATAAAAACGCAAGGTTGACTGAGGTTGTAACCACTTTACTTCAGTTCTGGAAATAAATTCAAAAGCATCCACAGCAGTTGAGCACCGCGGCTCTTCTCTAATCTCTCCGTCTACCCCACAGGGAACTTTCTGAATAACAGGTGTCAGTATTTCATTCTAGCAGAGCTAGGGGAAGTTGGGGCAATAATCTACAGAGGGGTGAACACTGACTATGGGCAGAGGTTTGTGGTTTTTCTGTCTCTTACATGAAACACCTTTATATTTTCTTGTGGATCAACACCCACTTCCTGGGTAAGAAAAAACACACGAGGAACTGAGTTTGCTTCATTTTAAAGCAAAACTAGTACTGAAGCTTGGGTGTATAGAAAGAAGATGTGTGATTTAGCAGTTGTTACTCATAGCACAGGCATCACAGAATCATGTCTCATTTTATACCGTTCATTATTTCCTGTGCAGGGCCTAGGACTCTGACATGAGTTTTATGATTGATAGAGAAGAAAATACACAATAAACTTGAAAGATATTAGGCTAATAAAAGAAATCTTTTGGTAAAAGAGAAAAATAGGAGATTAGGGACTATTTCATGTCTGTGTAGATTATATGTCATCTAAAACAGATAGAAATATTTGTCTATAGCAGCCCCACAAAGAGTCTTGCTGGATATTATGGTTCTTTACAGTGGTTATGAAGGGAAAAGTGTTGTAATGATAGCTTCTGTTTCGGCCTGAATAGTGATAGAGGTAAGGCAGATCCTTTAAGGGTACTTTTCTTACACTGTGCCTTCTGTTTTTTAATCCTTTGTACTTACCTTGAATCTGATCTTGTGATTCCCTCCATAGCAGGATTCAGACACATATTTTTTCTACTACTCCTCTCTTTTTTTTAAAGTCTGATCTCTGTTATCTTTAGTGACTGCCAATCTTCTTCTAGCCACATTGATATATTAGCAGAGATAATTTCCTGAATATATTTCCTATAGTTGGATCTTAAATAACAGGTATATGCGAATCAAACATTCTGAGGCAGGCATCCTTTTACCACATTATTCAAATCATATCACAGGAGATAATAAGATGCCACAGGAAAATGGAGACAGGAGTTACAAACTTGTTTTATGAACTTGCACTTAAGTTGCATTCTTTTAAACTGTGATGACTGCTCAGATTAAAAGCTTGTCAAAAAAAGATCCCAAAGTGCATGATGTATTATCTTATTGTTGAATAAGCCTCCCTTTGAGAATGACAGAAAAGTTGGACAAAATATTAGAATGATTTGTGTTAAGAATTTGAAGAGCACCTGACACAACTTAGGAGCCATGTTATTTCTGGATGGCTGATTAGACAGACAGACAGATGCTAAATAGAAAGAAAGAACATAGATAGATAGATAGATAGATAGATAGATAGATAGATAGATAGATAGATAGATATTTTTTGATCTTGGGATTGAACGCAGTGATTGGCACTTGCTAAGTCAGTGTTCTGTATAAGGATCCTCTACTAGTTACTAGCCTGATATTTTGTGAGCAGCTATCCTCCTGGAAATTATTCACCAATTTTTGGTTTATGAAAGGAGGCATCAAATTCTGCGAAAATGCTGCACATGGGAGGGCAGAAGAACCCACAGAACTTCTGATGATGAAACATATAAAATAAACAAAAACTGAAGTTCAGAGTTATAAAGACTACCAGGACTTGAGAGAGCCAGAGGCCAGAGAGAGGAGAAGTATAGAGAAATGAGCTTCTCCCTTGATGTTGAACTGCCTATGTTTTGAGTGAGTTTATGTACACCATGTGCATTCTAGAGCCTGCAGAGGCATGGAGAGGACACTGGATCCCTTGAAACTGGAGTTACAGGTGGTTGTAAGCTGCTTTGTGGGTTCTAGGAACCCAACATAAGTCCTCTGCAAGAGCAAGATGTGATTTAAACTCTAGAGTCATATTTTAGTCCCCTCTGTGAGATTACTTTTTATTATTTTTAAGTTTATTTTTAAAAATTTATTCACTTTACATCCCTATCATAGCTCCCTCACTCATCTCATTCTAGTCCCTCTCTCTGTTTTCCCCCATCCCCTTCCCTTAGTGCTCAGAAAGGGGAAGCTCTTTTCTCCTACCAGCTGACCTCAGCCTATTGGATTCTTATGTATAGTAAAGCTAGAAATTATAAATTAATTAAAAAAGTCTCTGTCTTAGTTACCTTTCTATTGTTATGGTAAAAGTCTAAAATCAAGGCAACTTATAAAGGAAAACAAGTTGTATGATTCTAATGAAACCTCAAAGCCCACCTCAGTGACATATCTTCTCCAACAAAGTTACCCTTTCAAATTCTTCCCAAATATTTCACCAACTGAGAACCACATATTCAATCATATGGGCCTGTGAGAGCCATTTTCATTCAAACCACCATAGCCTCATTCTATATAACAGAATAAGACCCAGGAAGGTACGTTTCAGATTGGTAAATGACAGTTCGGTAAACACTTATGAAAGTTGTAATCTAGACTTGACTTAACTCAGTCCTGACTTAGGTTAGGTTGACATAGATCTAACTCAGCAACTAATTATCATCTTAAATTAATATTTTTTTCTTTACATAGAAGAGCTTCGAGAGCTTATTTTCTTCTTAACCATACAAAAGGGATAAAGAAGAAGGAAATAAAAATAGCTACTTATCAAAATGAAGGAAATGTGAGAAAATCACTTGGAAACTTAGTATTTGGCAATGCAATTGAAAAACATAAAAGAGAATTTGTAGGTACACACCACATAGGGATAGACAGTGTCAGTCTTAGAAGTAATAGGCCATTTAATAAATACCCCATTGCCAAGGGTAGGCTACCTCTGCTGGAGCTATTGATCAGAGATGACCTTAAGGAACTCAGAACTAAATGGGATTCTATTGTTTACTTTTTTATTCTGTGACAAAATACCACAGTCGAAGTAACTTATAGAATCAAGGGTCTGCTGGGCTTAAAGAACCAGAGGGGTAGGGGTCCTTTATGGAAGGGAAGCATGGTAGCAAGCAGAAGGCTGGAGCAGGATATTGAAGACTCACATCTTCAACTGCAAGAAGGAAGAAGAGAGTGAACGCGGGCTAGATCATTGCTTTGAAACCTCAAAGCCCATCTTCAGTGACATACTTCCTTCACCAAAACCGTACCTCCCCAACAGCACCACAAATTGGGGACCAAAGATTCAAAGGCCAGAGCCTATGAAAAAACTTTCTCATGTAGGCTACCACATTGTACTTCCTTGCTTCTATAGGCTCTGGCCATGTCAACATGGAAAAATGCATCTGGACTGGAAAATCTGAGCACAGGGCTCTTTCCTGAGACTCATGCTCTAGCTAAGTAGCATGCTTAGAGATAATCAAGAATCTCTGCACAGAGGTAGCCCATGGCAGTTCAGTGTCCAAGTGGGTTCCATAGTAATGGGAACAGGGAATGCCTCTGACATGAACTGATTGGCCTACTCTTTGATCACCTCCCCCTGAGGGGGGCGCAGCCAGAGAAGAAGACAATACAGCCATTCCTGATGAGACCTGATAGACTAGGATCAGAAGGAAGGAGAGGAAGACCTCCCCTATCAGTGGACTTGGGGAGCGCATGCATGGAGAAGGGAGAGGGAAGGTGGGATAGGGAGGGGAGAAGGGAGGGATTTATGGGGGGATACAAAGTGAATAAAGTGTAATTAATAAAAATTAAAAAAAAAACACTGTAAAAATGCATCTGGGCCAACTTCAAAAACTCCATAGTCTTTTAATATCAATGGTGTTTAAAAGTTCAAAGTCTCTTCTGAGATTCAAGAAATCTCTTAACTATAACCTCACAGAATATTAACAAGGCAAATTTTATACTTCCAGTATATAATAGCACAGAATTCTTTAATTCTGTTTCTTTCTTTACCACTTGTTTTTTCCACTGTAGACCTGAATAAGAATGATTACTAATTATGGCAAAGCAGCATTGCTTTAAGGTTGTCTTGAGATAGCTTCCACCAAAGAAATTAATTCACTACTTTTAAATTTAGACTCTTAGGACAGGGGCTGAAACAGCCACATTCTTGGCAGAAATAATCAGGATCAGTCTTTAGTTTAGTTGCTTTTATTGTTTTCTTTGTCGACTTCTTCATGTGGACTTCTCACTCTTTTCCAAGCTTCTACAAAGACATACCATTAAACCCCGCTTGCTCAATTGCTTTTCTAGTTGGAAGTCTTTCACATTCCTCCAAAAATTAGTGTGGTCAGGGTTGCTACATTAGTAGACTATTCCCTGATACCAACTTTTATATTAGTTTCCAATTCTGTGATAAAAATATCATGACCTAGGCAATTTGTGGAGAGGATTTATTTGAACTTTCGGCTTCAGAAGGTTGAGTCCATTATGGAGGAGAAGCATAGCAGCAAGTAGCAAGTAGCTTCACACCTTGAGCCACAAAGAGGAAGCCCAGAACAAACTGGGCGCAATTCATGGCTTTGAAACTTCTAAGCCCACCTCCAATGACAGATTTCCTCTGACAAGGCCACAACTCCTAATTTTCCTAAAAAGTGCCACCAACTGAGAAGGGAGTATTCAAATTTCAGAGCCTAGGTGTGACATCCTCATTCAAACCACCACAAAGCTCTCACCATTCCTTTTGTTCATATATCAGAACAGGTTGATACTGAAGGCTTACACAGCTTGGATGCAGAATATAAAGAAAGCAAGTTGAAAATTGCCCCCAAGCTTCCTCAGTGCTAGCTAGCTTTCATGATGCCAAATGATGTTACACAGATGTTGTGGGTGTAGATAAAAACATTATTGATTTTACCCAGTTGTGAACTCTATGAGTTATAATACCAATCTAAGGGCCAGATGTGTTCTTTGATTCAATAGTGTCTAGACCATTATACGGTATCTAAGCTTTGCTTTCTGTTCCTGTGATAGAACACCATGACCCAAAGCAACTTGGAGAGGAAACATTTTATTTTACCTTATAGATTATGTCCTTTATGAAGAAAAGACAAGGCAAGAACTCACAGCAGGAAATGTAGAAGCAGAGGCTTAGAGGAATGCTGTTTATTGGTTTGCTTACAATGGCTTACTCATACTGCTTTCTTATACAGCTCAGAACTACCACACTGCCCAGAGCGGGCTTGGTAGGAAATGTCCCCAAAACTTGCCTGCATTTTCTCAATTGAGATTCTCTCTTTCCAAATGATGCTAGCTTGTGTAAAGTTGGCAAACAAAACAAAACCCAGTCAGCACAGGGGTAATTAACTACTCCTGGTTAGTTTTAAGGCTGGCTTTCCAAAGAAGGAATTTATACATCATATGTTAACCTAACTTGAAGCTCTCGTAGCTGGAGAGATTTTAAGTCATAGGGAGAAAATCTAATACTACTGCATAGTTGAATGGACAGAGTATTAAACCACCTTCTAGATATTTAAAACCTATTAATATTTATCTATAGTGATGAAGTGGTTTGATAGCTATGCTCACTGACAAGACCACTACCAACCCTAATCAGAGAAGCCTCATTGTAGTGAAAAGAGGTAAATTTAAAGATGCATGGCCTCAAATTTAAAGAGAAAAAGTGACAATTGAGGTCTCAGCCATAAGCAAGGCATATATACCATTCCTTAAAGCTCAGAAAACATTTTGGAAGAGGGTAGAAAGCATGTAAGAACTGGAAGATAGGGAGAAGGTCTGTAAAATACACCTTCTAAACATAACAGAATCATAGCAATCATGAACCCCTAAATGCTGTGTCTATTGGCACTGAGCACACCAGACTCTGATGAACATTTATAAATCCAGGGTTACACAGATGACCCTAGTTAAATTCTTTAGAACATGATACAAACTCGAAAGTAGTGAAAATGGCGAATATATTTATTGAAGAAAGAAATCTGGCAGGGGTTGGAAGATGGAAATAGGAGATGGTTGGGGTAGAAGCAGAAATATGTGAAACTAACTGCTTCTGGTTATATACTTGTTTGCCTATGAGTCTCAGCATCTGCTTTGATACCCTGCAGGGTAGAGTCTTTCAGAGGACCTCTGTGGTAGGCTCCTGTCCTGTTCCCTGTTTTCTCTCTCCACTGAAGTCCTTCCCTTTTGCCTTTGAGTGAGGATTGATCATCTTACCCAGGGTTCTCCTTCTTGCTTAGCTTCTTTAAGTGTACTGATGTTAGTATGTTTATCCTATATTGTATGTCTAATATCCACTTATAAGTGAGTATATACCATGTTTTTCTTTCTGCTTCTGGGATACCTCACTCAGGGTGATCTTTTCTAGTTCCCACCATTTGCCTGCAAATTTCAAATTTTCCTTGTTTTTAATTGCTGAGTAGTATTATATTGTGTAAATGTACCACAATTTCTGTATCCATTCCTCAGTTGAGTGACATCTGGGTTGTTTCCAGATTCTGGCTATTAAGAATAAAGCTACTACAAACATGGCTGAGCAACTGTCCTTATTGTATACTTGAGCATTTTGGATATATGCCTAGGACTGGTATAGCTGGATCTCCAGATACACTAATCCTGTTAGAAGAAAAAGTGGGAAGAACCTTGAACTCATTGGCACAGGAGACAACTTCCTGAACAGAAAACCACTGCACAGGTTCTAAGATCAACAATCAATAAATGGGACCTCATGAAACTGAAAAGCCTCTGTAAAGTAAAGGACACTGTCATCAGAACAAAACTACAGCCTACAGACTGGGAAAGGATCTTCACCAGTCCTACATCTGACAGAGGGCTACTATCCAGAATATATAAAGAACTCAAGAAGTTAAAAAGCAATAAGTCCCTGATAAGAACCAATATACTAGGATCTGAGGGAAGAGTAGGAGGACCTCTCCTATCAGTGAGCTTGTGGAGGGGTATGAGGAAGGGAAGGGGAGGAAGGAGGAAGGGTGGTATAAGGAGGGGGCTACAACTGGAATACAAAGTGAATAAGCTCTAATTAATAAAACAATAAATTAATTAATAAAAAGTAGCAAATCAGATAATCTTCTTAAAAAATGGGATACAGAGCCAAACAGAGATTTCTCAAAAGAGGAATATTAAACGGCAGAGAAACACTTAAAGAAATGCTCAACATCCTTAGTCATGAGGGAGATGCAAATCAAAATGACTGTAAGATTTCAACCTGCACTCATCAGAATGACTAAGATCAAAAACTCAAGTGACAACACCTGCTGGAGAGGATGTGGAGCAAGGGGCACCCTCCTCCATTGCTGGTGGGAATGTAAAGAGTATAAAGTTTAACATGTACCCCACATGAGCCTTTTATTTTAGTGCCATGGTGCACTGTTCTGATGGCATTGGAGAAATGTGCTCATCTTTGAACACGCAGAGCTTCATAATCAAATATAAATTGTGTCTTTATCTATATCTAGGTGAACAATCTGTTTTTACAACATGGAAACATATTTTAAGCCATAAGGACTAACAAAATCAACTGATTTGCATTTCAGTTTCCCTGTGAGCTGCATGTCCTAATGATACATCCACTCCTACCACACATAGCAACAGCTAGAAAACATATGGGATAATGGGAAGGTGGAGCTTCTCAAGATGTGGAAAATGTCAGGAACTTAGGGAAGATCAGTAGTTTTGATCGTGTGATTAGGGAACACTCTGTGAGATGATTTCCATAGTATTTGTTACCATAGGGAGTGGGCAAAATTAAATATGGGTAAAGCACAGTAGACTACAGGAGCCAATACTGGAATATGCAAAGGGAGACATTTGCCAAGTTTGCAGTTTGGGTAACTATGTAAACCTGGAAACTGACCACTGCGACATGTGGTCTGAGGGGGGTAGTGACCCCACTGGGCATTACAGAGAAATGAGATCTATATGGAATCATTGTGTAGTTTGTCCAGATGATAAGACTGTATAGATATTATATTTTAAATATGTCAATTTATTTTAAAAATTAAATTTATACTTTATTGCTAAATTATTTTATTTTTTAATTACCTGTATTTGTGTGTGAGTGAGAGAGTATGTGTGTGTGAGTGTGTATGTGTGAGTGAGTGAATTCAGATTCACACAGCTGTCTGAAAAAGGGTATTGTATTGCCTAGAAATGGGGTTATAGTTGGATGTAAGCCACCTGGGTGCTAGGAAACGCTGGTCTTCTAGAAGAACAGCAAGGGCTTTTAACTACTGAATCATCTCTCCAGACCCAAAATTAATTTTAAATTAAAGTCCTTATTTTCTATTATATAAAAATCAGTTTAGGCAAGACATTGTCTTATGGAGTAGCCTTGAGAAGTTCAGAATGCAATTCATAGATCTACAGTAAAAGAAATTTCCTATAGCTCTTTAGCTATAGTTCAGTCTAGAACAGACTGTGCACGGCAATGAATTGTATAGGCATAAGAATATATTTCTTCTTATGAAATATATTAGGGATGAGAGAAGTGATTGTGTTTTACCTTTGAATCCACACCATAACGATGTAGTCATCTACTCATTCACCAGAGTGAACGAAAGTTGCAATGAAAGAACAATGTCAGAATGTGAATATATAGTTGCATTAAATCCAGTCCTGGATATAGGTTCCATTCTTCCAAACTCTTTTACTGTAAACCATTTGCATTAAGTATAGTTTTAGCACAATTGATCTGGAAGCTCTATAAGCCAAATGGGATGCTTTAGAGACAAGTCACAGGCATTTGATAGGCACAATCATTCTTTACGGTTGTGCTTGCACATTTCAATGGGAATGGTAGATAAGAAAAACAGAGTATTGGCCTTTTTAATTATTAGCTATGTATAGCTGGAAACTGACCACTAAGACATGTGGTCTAAGGGGAATATGACCTCACACCTTATGACTGTGATCACACATGTGTCCATGATTGTGTGTGTTTCAGATCTGGCCTTGGAAATTGCTTTTTCCTGAAGATCATCAGTCTTTGTTCCTATAATTGGAATTCATGAGAAGAACTGGTCCTACTTTTATCCTTTGTCTTGCATGGTGTCTGTCATATACTTGGGACTTATTAAGCACTTTTCTATCTCTCTTGACAGAATGAATTAGAAAGAAAAGAAACTGAGTGCTATGGGCCCCATTAAGGTGACTGTGGGTAAAACATTGTCAGTCATCATTTTCTAAATGGGAGGCCAATAAGACAGAATTGCAAACTCAAACAGCTTTAAAAATGAATTATCGATCTTTTGAAGTAGGAAATTCTATTTTTCACATTGTTCCATTCCAGGAACATAACAAACTCATATATAAGAGAGAGACTGAACGCAGGACTCCCCTCGCTGATTGTTAAAGTACGTAAATTTGAGAGAGAATTGTACTACCATGTACTGTTAGGACTTATTTTATAGGGCTCTTCCATGAACAATTTAGTCCCATGCAGCACACAGTTTCAGGTATGAAGAACTTTATCTGTCCCATTCAAATATAATTGCTGTTCTCATGCCTTAGAAGCTCTGAAGAGGCCAGGGCTTCTTTACTGTTGTCAGAACATTTCTCCACATCACCACAAAATAGTCCTCAAAATGAGGAAATTGGCATTGATATAGCACTGTTACATAATCTCGACCCTGTGAGTGGCACAGTTCTTTCAGCCATCATTCATCAGAGCCAAAGATCTAGCTCAGAATCACGCCTGGCTTCAGCTGTTTGTTTCCTTCAGTCTAAAATGACTACTTCATCTTTCTTTTCATGACCTTGACACTTCCAAAGATTATAGAGTAGTTATTTTGAAGAAAGTCATTGAGTTTGTCTGATGCTTTCTCATGTATAGAGGCAAGTTATACATCATTGGCAGAAACACAGAAACTTGATGCCATGATTTTATTTTTCATGTCAGGTATATAGAATCTTGATTTTTGTATATACAATTTTGATTCATCATGTTGCCAGTGCTTTAAAAGATATTTGCCTGTATTCACCATTGCAACATAACCCTGCCTTTAGACTTAAGACTTTGGTATTAAGATAATTTGATTATCTCTCAATGTCTAATTCATCATAAAACTGATCATTCATTTATTCAACCATTCTCCCATAAGACTTTGAAATTATCCATTTAGTCTGTTGGTAAATTTTTATTCTTTCCTTATTCAACTTATTATACTTTATAGTTGTTATTATTTATTTTGATATTTGAATTATCTCACATTTGTCCCAATCTTGTTTGTATTATTAAGGATGCTGACTCTTTATTTTCCATTATTTTCATTGTTCAGAAAATTAAGTTACAGAGCCACTGTCTGAACTCTATAATATTTACATAAATTCTGAATCAATTCAGGAACTTTGTTCGCACTTTTTCTATATAAGTCAAAGTATGATCTTCTTTAAGATTTATTTCATTACTTATTTATATGTATGTGTGACTATGTGTATGAATGTACATGTTAATGTGTGTGTGTACAGAGATCAGAGGAGGGCATTAGAATCCATGGAGTTGGAGCTACAGATGGTTATAGCTGGAGTTACAGATGGCTGTAGGCTGCCCTATGTGTGTGCTCAGAATTGAACCCTGGTAATCTGGAAGTGTAGCAGTGCTCCCAAAGCAATCTCTTCAGCATCCAAATATTGTTTCTTATAAGACTACTTTGAGATTTGTTTGCTATAATTTGCAATTAAAAATATATTCCCTGAGCTATTTGCCATGGACAGTAAATTAATATTAACAATGTAATCATGTTTTCCCAGTTTCTCCTTAAATGTCATATTTTAACAAAGTTGATATCATACTTTATCTTGTTTTGTTGCTCAGTACTCATGCCTTTAGCTCTTAGCTTGGCTGGGATACAGAATTAATAAAATGTAACTGATAAAAATAAAAATTAAAAAAAAAAAGAAAAAAAAAAAGAAAAAAAAATTTTATTTATTACAATATATTCACTTTGTGTCCCAGCTGTAGTCCCCTCCCCCATCCCCCCTCTTAACCCTGCCCTCCCTAGCTCTTCTCCTCCCATGCCCCTCCCCCAGTCCCCTGATAGGGTTGCTCCTACTCCCCTTCCCTCTGACCCTGGCCTATCAGGTCTCATCAGGACATTATCTTCCTCTGTGGCCTGGCAAGGCTGCTTCCCCCTCAGGGGGAGGTGATCAAAGAGCCAGCCACTGAGTTCATGTCAGAGACAGTCCCTGTTCCCATTACTAGGGCACCTACTTGGAGACTGAGCTGCCATGGGCTACTTCTGTGCAGGGGTTCTAGGGGTTCTAGATTATCTCCATGCATGGGTCCTTGGGTTGGAGTATATCTTAGAAAAGACCCCTGGGCCCAGATTATTTTTGGGTCTGTTGCTCTCCTTGTGCAGCTCCTGTCCCCTCCAGATCTTTCTATCTTCCCCTTCTTTCCTAAGATTCCCTGCACTCTGCCCAAAGTTCGGTTATGAGTCTCAATATCTGCTTTGATTCACTGTTGGGTAGTCTTTCATAGGCCGTCTGTAGTAGGCTCCTGTCCTGTTCCCTGTTTTCTTCATCTTCCAAAGTCTATCCCGTTTGCCTTTCTGAATGAGGACTGAGCATCTTACCCAGGTACCTTCTTCTTGCTTAGCGTCTAGAAGCAATCTTTGAGACAAGGATATGCTTACAAATAGTTTGAGAAGTCATCACTGCCAGAGAAGAAAAGAAATAAAGTAGAAAAGGGAAGAAAATTAATTTAATGTTTGTTTTACAAAGCTAACATGGTAGGTATCTGTAGTTAAACCTTGCTCAAATTTCTGGGAAACAGCACAGTGTCACTCTGAGATAGCAGTAGAGAGCCATTGGGTTATGGATCTAGTAATTCCTTCTCTGTCACATCGTAGGGAGCACTAACTCCGTGGCACTTTAGCCCTTACATGTAGACCAGCCTTACTTTGGTTTCTGAAACTAGTACTTATGGATGTACTCCTTAGCTCTCACCCTCAGTGTGAGCATAGAGAGGATGTGGGCAGAGCAGTACCAAGGTCTGATACAATCTTCTTGCCTCTTAGCTTCTGCTACATTCCAATTCTGATTATTAAAGTGTTTTCAGGACTTTATGTATATGTTGCACTTCCTCCCAATAACAGTAAATTTGTTTCTACTTACTGGCTTCTGTTACTACACAAGCTTTAAATTTTCCCTCTTTGATGTTTACATGTATTCTTTAGTTTCTATATTATTCTGTGGTGTCAGAGTTGAATGTGTCAAAGTTCAATCCATTCATATATTCTCTGTAATTTAATTTAGTTAGTCTCTCAACCATTTCACTGAGTTAGATACCAACATATGCACCTGCCTACTTAGCATGATCATTTACCTTTTCAGTAGGTATATTACTTCTTCTTGTGGCTGTGATCAAGTAACTAACAGAAGTACTTAAAGAAAGGCATATTTGTACTCATAGTTTAGGAAGCAATACAGTCTGCCATAGTAGTGAAGGCAGGGTGGCAAGAGGGTGGCAAGAGTGTGACAAGAGTATAAGGAGGCCGGTCTTATCATGCCCACAGTTGGGAGCAGAGACTGGGCAGGAAGTTGCACTAGATTGTCTGCTCAATGTCTGCTCCTACTTCCTCACTTTCTCCAGTAAGATTTACCTCCTATGGTTACACAACTTCCCGAAACAGTGCTCCAAGCTGGAGACCAAGTGCTGTAAAATATCGGCCCATGGGGGACAGTTCAAAGTCAGACTACAATAGGCCTCTTAGAATGTCCGCCAACAAACTCCTATTTTTCTCTAAAACCTTTCCATTTTCTAATCTTTTTATCTCGGAAAGTGCCCACCATTTTCTTTTTCTCACCAGAACCCAGGTAACTGTTCCATTCCTTTTGTCCT
Organism: Rhombomys opimus; assembly: GCA_010120015.1. NCBI lineage: Eukaryota > Metazoa > Chordata > Mammalia > Rodentia > Muridae > Rhombomys > Rhombomys opimus. Next base: position 6,969,533 of record REGO01000026.1, read on the forward strand.
TCATCCCACATCTGACCTCATGAGAGAAGCTTCTTCTCTCCATCTCAAACACAAATTCTGAACGCACTCGTTTTCCAGTATCAATCTTTCCCGCACCAGTTCAAAGTACTGTCGCCTCTTATTTTACTTATCATAGTTTTATAATTCTTGTGTTTATTCCTTTGCTCAATCCCATATCCTTATAACATACATGCAGAAAACAAAAATCATAATTTAAAATTGCATGCTAATGAACACGGCTTCTTTCTTCCAGTTGTCTGATAGCTCCCCACAACATGCATAGGCGGCATGCATCTGGCTTCCCACTGACTGACATGCGGGCTCATTCCTAATCACTTCTCTCTCTGGGTTGTGTGCACTAACTTAACTTGCCTTCCTTTTGTAGTGATTCTTAACAAGAACAACGACCCTCTCTGCGGAACTTTTCTGTGTACTTTTGATTGCTAGGAATTATGTCATTCTTAGCAGTGTGTGGATGTCAGTGATTCCACACGTTCTGGCATGTGCAGTTCATTCTATGCAAGGACTTACTGTTCTGCATCATATATGATGTCCAAGTATCTTGCCAAACATTCATGTCTGTGGAAAATCCACATGTGACTTGTACGTAAAACCTAAGTCCATTTTACACATAGTTTCAAGGTACTTTTGCATAGTTTTAACAAACACCGAAATTTCTAGGAATGCAACTGCATGGCCTATCGAGGGAGGAATGTTTGTTAGAAATTACCAGGAGTTGCTCACTGTTTCAGAAAATTACATCACCAATGGCAACGCCATTTGTGATATTTGAGTTGCCAATTCAGCACACCTGTAACTTGACTCCATTTGTTGTTGTCACCTTCGTGCGGATTCTAATTATAGACACAAACATCTGACTGTTTCATATGGCTTCTTGTTATGACACCTGAGAATTTTTATATAGAAATGCATATCATTTTATTACACATAATCTTTCTACTCCTTTTACTTTACACTATAGTCAAGGCATTTTATTAACATTATCGGAAGTTCTTTGTGCAAATATATTAGTTGTGCATTTTAGGGTAAAGGGAAACTTTAAATTATTTTTCATAAACAGAGGGTTTTTGGACTGGTATGATGAGGATACAGATCGAACACACTAAGCTTTGTTTTACTCTAGGTGCTCTGTGATCCAGTTCCATTAACTTTGAAACAATAGACAGATTTCCAACCCAGATGTACAGTGGGGAGATAGAGTGAAAAAAATCAAATGTCACTCTGGGATTAATGTAGGAGAGATATACTATACGCAGAGATTATGAGTCATTTACCAATACTTTCATCTTCTTTATTAGGTAGATCATATTCCCTTTTGTTCATTGTCACCAGATATGGCCAACTAGGAAAACAGAAAAAATATTTTGGGTATTTGTTACTTTTATAATTCTTTTTTTGTCATTGTACAAGCCTCTGGTCCTGGGAATCCAACTTTCTAAGTGACAGTATACGTTATTATTCTCCAAAATTCCTTGCTAATTATTTCCTTTGAGATGTTTTTCTTGAAAGTGTTTGGAAATATTTTTCTCTACAAAGGTTTTTTTTATAGAAGCAGCGTTCTGACTACTCAAGAATGTGATATGACCAAGAAATGCTAGCATTATTTTCAATTTGAATTTTACTCTCCTATTAGGTCATACAATAATTGTACAGAAAAATGGGCCTGATTCATAGGGAGTCTTGTTTCCTTGCATATGTAGTGTTTTTTTTTATGCAAGTGTGAGAAGAGTTTTCCTAGATCAACAATATTTTCTTTAGATTTCATCTTTATTTCTTTATTGTAGTAATGCTGATCTTCTCATAATTCACTCTTTCCAGGGAGAAAGATTTCTGTCTTCTAGAGAGGGTTCTTTTCATGTATATTTCAGAAATTTTGAGTAGGTTTTGTGGTACCTGTATCAATATCAATTGCATTTATTTAACAGCCTTGCCAGGCCACAGAGGAGGACAATGCAGCCAGTCCTAATGAGACCTGATAGGCTAGGGTGGAAGGGGAGGAGGACCTCCCCTATCAGTGGACTTGGAGAGGGATATAGGAGGAGATGAGGGAAGGACGGTGGGATTGGGAGGGAATGAGGAGGGAGCTACAGCTGGGATACAAAGTGAATAAACTGTAATTAATATAAAAATAAAATTAAAAAATCATTTAATGGCCATTGTAATTGTCACAAGGTGATAGGAACCCATGAAGAAGTACTCATTGACAGAAGGAAGGGCACAGCTCTTCTTGGGGTGACAGCTACAGTTTGAGATATGACCAACAAGGATGAAGAGATATGCTACCCTTAAGAAAACCAGCTTCACTGGGCTTCCAGGTCCCACATTAATTACCCATGGCCAATAAGACCTTCTAGAAACACTGAGAACATAAATATTCCAAACTTTTATTTTATTTTATTTTCCATTTACTTGGGGGGTACTTTTTCTGCAGTCCAGATGCAGGTAGCTTTGTAGGATATTCATGGCTTTTTTTTTTTTTTTTTGAGAGTAGAGAATCCAGCTCTACTTTCAGCCTCCCCTCCCCTTCAGAAGTGCAGACCTTGAGCTGGGTTCTCTACTCTGTGATGTTAAACATCTGATTGTTCTCTGATGCTGCTCTCGATTTTCAGGCTAAGTCACAGGGTCATGCATTAAGTTCAAGTAAAAGAAAGGGGGTTAGATTTTCTTCAGTGGTTTGGCCTCTGGTAAGCTACCTATGCTGGGGGAGATGTCCCTACATTCATGCACACACAGGCAATATTAAATGGTCTCAATAGGAAAAAAAAGGAATGAACTTACAAAGTGGGCTTGTTGAGAAGGGAGTATGTTGAAATAGTCTTGGAGGAGTTGGAAGTGGGGGTAGTGGAGTACATATGATCAAAACACATCGTGTGGCTCAATGAAATAGTCAAACAGTAAATAAAATGACAAAATGAGTTAAGAAGATAGCTCAGTAGTAGAGTACTTGGTAGCTTATAAAACCCCTAAGTTTATTCTTAGAGCTGGAGGGAAAAAAGTAAACAAACAAACAAACAAACAAACAAAAAACAACTTCACCAGTGCATTTTGAAAAAATTGGATAATCTTTCCTCCAAAATTAGTTTGTTCTACTTTATGCCATTTACTTTTAGTTATTATTGTCATTAGTAGTAAAGTTAATGGTAGCTATTTGTCTGTGCCTATGCTTTATCATTCTTTATGTCTTTAGGGCTCCATTAAGGCCAAATATATTGTTAGCATGGTATAAGGAGATCAGACTCCAAGGATCATAAGCAGAGGGCCAGGCTGCATATTTGCTTCTCTTCATATTGTCAGTTCTCAGAACAGGAGACAGAACATATTCTTTTAAATATTTGTTGAACAAATTGATCAAGAGGTAAGACATTTTAATATGACTGTGTTTTTTCTTGTCAGTTGATATTTATCAGTTGAGATCCTTTCTTCTTCTCTCTCTCTTTTTTTTTTCCAAAAATTAGTTATGATAGTGGCTTGGAAGTTCACTCAGTGGGTTAAGGCACTAATGCCATGTCTGACTACCCAAACTGGATCCTCAGAGATCACATGGTAGAAGGAGAAAGTTTTGCAAGTTTTCCTCTGTTGTTTGTGCAATCTACACACACACACACACACACACACACACACACACACACACACACACACACACTATTAAAACACAGCCACAGTGACTTTCCCAGATGCACCCAGAGTCTTGGTTGTCCAGTCCTCTTCTCTCTCTCTCTCGCTCTCTCAGACTCAGACTTGGGAAATGTGAATTCTCTTGGCAGAGGTCTCCAGCACGATGAATCCCTCTTGACTCCAGCTGCTTGGTACTTAGGCTTTCAAGTGCTTCCCTAGCACTCTGTCCACAGCACTACTGAAGCACTTTTCACACATAATTGCATTTGCAAAAAGCCCTAACCAAATGCAATTTCCCTTTCATGAAATTGCACATATGTGGAGTTACTTTTGTATAGTTTTCCACAATCAAGAAAATCTTACTTTTTGATTAGATGCACACCTGTTGGAGATAATTTGGAAAGGGGGAGTAAGGGGGTAGGAATTTGAAAGAGCAAAGAAAGGTAAAGCAGGTGGCAGAACAGGAGAGAGAATTTTAAGATGCAGCTTGTGGAGAAATTAAGGTGGCCGAGCAGGCAAAGTTAGGATTGTGTTTGTTCCATCGGCTGCGAGGAAACCTGGTGCACGTGTTCTTCTGAGGAGAGACTTCTTCTGAGTAGACCTGGAGCCGTGCCATGGGGAGATGATAGCCTGAGAGGTACTTGCTTGTAATGTCTACTCGCTTAGCTAACAGCTGCTTCTAGATTTTCCCATGTTACTGTCCCTATCTGAGGTCATCAAGGGGTCCAGGAGACTGATCGGTCAATGACTCCTTCACTTCCGAGGTAACTTTTATGTGAGGTAGAAGACATATAGGGTGAAGCAAAGATTCAGGTACATTGTTGAAATGCAGGGAATGGTTTTTAGTGTGGTGCCCTTGTTTGTTTCAAAGAAAAACAAAGCCCATCTACCATCCTTTCCAGAGCATTCTTTACAGCTGTGGTGGCCCCTGTCCTATCTGTCTCCCAAGCGCTTACTTGCTCTTTGGAATGTTGATTATCTGGGCATGAATCTCTCACTGGAGTCAGGACATCTATGTTTATGTAGCACTGTACAAAGTGCATGAATCACAGAAATGCAAAATATTACTTTGTCTTTCAGAACCAGACTTAATTTTAATCCTGGACTTCTCTTTTTCAGTTTGAAGCAGGAAGATTCATTTGGCTAATTATAGTGGTTTTCCAATGATGTTAAATCTAAATTTAGCCAAATTCAAGATGTCCTTCCCTGATTCTCTCTTTTTCTGGTGTTAATCATGTGCACATGTGGCGCTTATGGAGCAAAGGGAAATTGTCCCCTGTATTGATCTTCTAAGCTCTGATTTTTCACTGCATCAGTCAATATAAACAGTACAGAAGTTCCAGCTCCCATTTAGGATGATGTTACATGAGCTACACTATAGCAAATTACTATCCTCATGGCCACCAGAACTATTCCTATCTGTTGACTTTGTGTTGTATACAGGAAAGTTTTGCCCAATTGAGGAAGTTATGTGGTAGGTAGCCTTTGATTCTGAATGGACACTTGAAGAATCTTAGGAGACTATGGACAAACCCAGTTCATCCACAGGGTCATCTGTTATTCATGCATGCATGTATCTAAAAAAACATTACAGAGTTCCAGATGCTTACTAGGCACTCCTTATAAACATCTCCTTCCCTGAAAGATTTCATTTTCTAAGAGGATATAAGAATGAAGATATTTTATCTGCCTAGAATCAAAGTTTAAATTATGAAAACTAAATTCTTTAACCTTTACATCTCACAATATATATTCTGTCTCGGTTAGAGTTATGTTGCATGATAAAACACCACAACCAAAAGGAACTTGAGGAGGAAGGGTTCACAATTCATTGAAGTAAGCCAAAGAAAGGAACTCAAGGCAGGAACCATTAGGAAAGAAAAGAAACAGAAGCTATAGAGAATTGGTACATACTGCTTTACTCAGCTTGCTTTTGCATGAAATCCAGGAGTGGCAATAACCACAGAGAACTGGGCCCTCCCATATCAACCATTAATCAGGAAAATGCTCTGCAGACTTGCCTACAGACAAATCTGATGGAGGTGACTTCAAATCCTTATCCCCAGATGTCACAGTTTGTGTCAAGTTGACAGAAAGCAACCAGCACACTGTCCATATTAACACAATTTGATTTTTCTACGAAACTCATGCCCAAACTCATAATTTTAACTATTCACTGGAAAACTATCAATAGATTATTTACACTCTTAAATTCTGTAAGCCTTTTGTCTCAGAAGTTTTTGTTTTCTTGTTTGATGCTTCTTCTTATACAACCTTAACCATTCCTCTTCTTTATTTTATCCCCAAATTGAAGGAAACCATCTTAAGCTTTGCTTTCAACTCCTAGTAAATTTAAAAATTGTCTTTCCAAGAAACCTTCAAAGTCTGCCAGGGTGAAAGTACCCTCTTTTGTGTGGTAAGTATCAAAGTCAACCTGGCCTTATTAATGGCCCTGTTGGTAGTATTTGGGGAGCCAGCGCTTGAACAATGTATCATTATAACTCAGCAGCAAGGCAAGCTTTCAGAGAAAGATCTATTATTATATGTAACTATCCATATTAGTTGTGCAAAATCAATTTAGAAATGTTTATTCATGATCAAAAGTTAGGTTTTTCATTGTCGGCTGTGATATGGTTTGAGTACTGTGAAGAGATTTATTCTCAGATGACATTAAAATGTGATCTTCATTAATCACTGTTAAAATTTGTATAATGCAAGTGTTATTCACATGCCAACTATTGCCTTTAGGCCCTCCAAAGGATGCTGGATACTGAGTTTATATCAGTTGTCTTGGAAACAAGCTCTACTCATTTACCTGTTACTCAGATTAGGTTCCTATAACATAAAACACAAGACTAAATCATTGCTTATGTCTTCTCCCTTCTATCTGTTGATCTATCCAAGTGAAGTGGGCTGAAAAATAAAAAATGTAGTTTAAAACTCCTTTGCTAAGTGTCTAGAAGAGCTGTGTTGGCCAGAGTTCTTAATTGTAGGCAACAGAATCTGACCTAACAAGTTTACTTGGAAAGAGATTTATGATAGTTCACACAGTTATTGGGAGAGTTGAAAGTACAGATTCTAGGCTGAGTTTCTGGGAACAATGCCCGGAACCACACAGAAAACTGGCTCACTATGGAAGCTGCTGCTACCATTGGCCTCAGAACTCCAGTGTGTCTGCCATATCAAGAGGATATCACACTGGGCAAGGCCCGCCACCACTGCTGGTCTCAGAAGAATCAACCCCTCCAACCTCCCAGGACTCTGGTGTTTGAAAATGGTTTTAGAGATGTGTTCCATCAGCTAGCAGCCTTGGTACCACCTGGTAACTTGTTAGAAATGCAAATTATCAGGTCCCAACCCAGACCTACAGAATGATGATGATCTGGGCATGTGGCCTAATGATTTATGTTTCTGATCCAGGCTAAAGTCTGAAAACGGCTGCTGTCTCAGATTGCTCACTTTATTTTTCTAAGTCTTGTGTAAATGTAGGCAAACTGCTTTGTGGACATAGATCATGTAAGGAAGTCAGGTGTTAAGGAGATGAGTGGTACTCCTCTGAGTTCAGGAAACATCTGAATAATCTAGAGATCCTCTTAAAACTATAGATTACAGGCTTGAAGAGATAGCTCAGTGCCTAAGAGCACACACTGCTGTTTTAGAGGACCCAAGTTCAGATCCCAGAATCCATGATGGGCAGCTTGTAACTTCAGCACCAGAAGATCTGATATTCAAGTCTCAACTCTGTAGAAATCCTCCTCCCCCAACACAATGCAAATATTCCCCACAACCCACAAAATTTAAAAAGTGAAATAAGTATTTTTAAAAGTTCAGATTTGATTATCTGGTCTCGGGTACAGTGCCAACAAACTCAGAAGTGAAGCTGAACCTGATACGAATAGAGAAAGTCTGTAATATAAAAATGACGCTTAGAGGAGTCTTAGGGAATTGTACTTAATAGAATATTCAGCGTCTTCCACAAACCGTGGCTTAGGTAAGGCTCTTCCAAGAGCTATATATTAAAGGCTTAGTTACCTGAATAGCAGAACCTCCTTTAGAAAATGGGGCCTGCGAAAAAGTACTCTGGTCATTGTAGGCATGCCCTCGATGGAGATTCCTTTTTTTCTATTCTTTCTGGTCACATGGTCTGTGGTTACCCTCTTCCTCACTCACCTACTACGTTGTGTTGCCTCTCCAAAGCAATAGAGCCAATCAATCATGGACTCCAAAACTCTGAGCCAAGATAAAACCCTCGTTTTTTAAAGTTAATTATCTCATGTACTTTATTCATTGGGTAGAAAATTGAGTAACACAACATGTTAATGTTAAAACTTGTAAGAGCAAGGTCTTCCATGTAAGGGACCTGTTGGATTTTTCACGTATAATTGTTGATTACTGTCTTTATTTGAACAAGAAGTCCCTTTTCCTATCTTCAGCAGCTTGATACTGTTGGGTGTTTTATTTTAGGAGGGAGAGTTGTGTTTTCCTAAGTTAAGCCCAAGTTAAATGAGAATTAGCAGAGAATTTCTTAACTGATAATTTCCTCAATATTGGTAGAATCCATTCAATCAGAAAACACACTCAATTCTTTTACCGTACTTTTGCTATTTTCATAGCTAAAGAGACTGGAATGAATTTTATTGTCTCCCTCTTCTTTTAGTTTCTTAACATCCACTAAGAAGCATGAACAAAGCTTATGAGGGACAACAGTAATTTTGAGCAGTTTATGTTTCTGGTCTCCTGTGGGTTTTCCTGACGGCTTGAAGGTCATAGTTTCTATCAGATGGTTTACCCCTTACTTCTCCCTCTGCCTCCAAGTTCTTGACTACTTTTTGCAGATCTGAATGGGTAATGGCATCTCTGTTGTTTTCTTATACCTTCTCCATTTTAATTTCAATCAACTCCAGGTGATAGTGTGTTTACGAAATGTTCATCTAAAAAGGCTTATATGTTGAAGGCTTGCTTGTACTATGGTGGTACTTTGTGTAAGTGATTAGATCATTACAGCTCTGATTTATCCAGTGGATTAATCCATCAATGTGTTAACAATTTGATGGCATTTCAGATATGTAGTTGAAAGGAGGATATAGAGCCTAGGTAAAGGAATTATGTCATTAGGAGCATGGCTTTATATGTCACTACAAGAGACTGCTCTACCTATCTTTCTCTTGCTCTCCTTTTCTCTTTGCTTCATTGTTTTACAACTCTCTCTCTCTTTCTCATTCTCCTTCTCTCTTGGCTTTTTTGAGACATGGGTTCTCTATGTAGTTTTGGCTGTCCTGGACTCACTTTGCTGACAAGGTTGGTTTTGAACTCACAGGGATCCACCTGCCTCTGCCTTCGCAAGTGCTAGAGTTACAGGTGAGTGCCACTATCGACATCACAGCTGGGTAGGACTACTGGTTGCCTTTCTGTTTTGGTATTTTTCATATGGTCTTCTGGTATTATGAAAGTTATCATGCTGTCTTGCAATTCAGGTCCAGTTGGAGTCTCCTGTCCTGTGTCTGAAGTATGTGGTATCCTTACAATAGGGACTTTCATCACTTTGGGAAGTAACAAAAGGTCAGTAGTGACAGAGGACTAATATCCAGTATATACAAAGAACTAAAGAAGCTGAAAAGCAGCAAACCAAGTGATCCAATTAAAAAATGGGGAACAGAGCTAAACAGAGAATTCTCGACAGAGGAATATCGAATGGCAGAGAAACACTTAAAGAAATGCTCATCCTCAGTAGCCATCAGGGAAATGCAAATCAAAACAACCCCGAGATTTCACCTTACACCCATCAGAATGGCCAAGATGAAAAACTCAAGTGACAACACATGCTGGAGAGGTTGTGGAGAAAGGGGAACCCTCCTCCACTGCTGGTGGGAATGTAAACTGGTACAACCACTCTGGAAAGCTATCTGGCGCTTTCTAAGACAATTAGGAATAGTGCTTCCTCAAGACCCAGCTATACCACTGCTAGGTATATACCCAAAGCTTGCTCAAGTACACAAAAGGGATACTTGTTCAACCATGTTTATAGCAGCTTTATTTGTAATAGCCAGAACCTGGAAACAACCCAGATGTCCATCAACGGAAGAATGGGTACAGAAATTATGGTATTTCTACACAATGGAATACTACTCAGCAATCAAAAAGGAGGAAATCATGAAATTTGCAGGCAAATGGTGGGATCTAGAAAACATCATTCTGAGTGAAATATCCCAGAAGGAGAAAGACAAACACGGTATATACTCACTTATATAGACCTATAAGATATGATAAACATAATGAAATCTATACACCTAAAAAAGATAATCAAGAGAGCGGACATGGGGTAAGATGATCAATCCTCGTTTAGAAAGACAGATGGGATGTGCATTGAACGCATGACAGGAGTCTACTGAGCGCATCTGAAAGCCTCTAACTAGCAGTGTTTTCAAAGCAAAGACTCATGACCAAACCTTTGGCAGAGCACAGGGAATCATAAGAAAGAAGGGGAGTTAGTCTGATGGGGAAAGGATAGGAACTCCACAAAGACCAAATATATCTGGGCACAGGGTCTTTTCTGAGACTGACATTCAACCAAGGACCATGTATGGATATAACCTAGAACCTCTGCTCAGATGTAGCCTGTGGTAGCTCAGTAACCAATTGGTTTCCCAAAGTGAGGGGAACAAGGACTATTTCTAACAGGAACTCAATGAAGATACCTGATAAAACAGGATCAGATGAATGGGGGGGGAGGTCCCCCCCTATCAGTGGACTTGGAAAGGGGCACAGTGGTGATGAGGGAGGGAGGGAGGGACTGGGAGGGAATGAGGGTTCGGGGCACGGCTGGGATACAGAATTAATAAAATGTAACTGATAAAAATTAAAAAAAAGATGTAATTCTTTATCTAAAAATAAGTAGATGCATCTAATTTAGTATGTAGTTTTCTATCATCTTCAGTAAGTGGCAAAATTATATATAGATACATATATATTTATCTAATTTGACCCTATATATGTCAAAGAATTAAAAAAAAACAAATTTCTGTATTATTTATTATCAGTAAATATATTATTCATATTTCTATTTTATGTATTTATATCTGTGGTAAAAATAGGTCTCAGTCTCAGAAGCCTTGCCTGGCTACAAGCGATATCCAGTTGAGTTCCCATATCCTCCAAGATTATTAGGATCACCTTCCTGTTAAACCGGGAAGTTTAACAGCACTAGCTTTTCACACTATGCTGCAAATATCTCCCCCATTTCCAGCCATCTCTTCTTGCACTCTCTCCTTCCATCCCTCCCCAACCCTAACTGATCTCCCCAGCTCCCATCCCTACCTGTCCCCCTTTACTTATAAAATCTATTCTATCCTAGAGAGAGAATCTAATCTATCCTAGAGATATCCATGCATCCTTAGACCTCTTCTATTCACCTAATCTCTATGGGTCTATGGATTGTAGCTTCATCATCATTTACTTAATGTCTAATGTCCACTTAAAAGTGAATAAAAATCATATTTGTCTTTCTGTGTCTGGATTAACTTACTCAGTATTTTTTTTCCAGTTCTGTCCATTTGCCTGAAAATTTCATGATGTCAATTTTTTTAACACATGAGCAATACTCCACTGTGTAAATATAGCACATTTTTTCATCCATTCTTTTGTTAAGGAACATCTAGCTTCTTTCTAGTTTCTAGCTATTACGTATAAATCCACAACGATCATGGTTAAGCAAATGTCCTTGTAGTAGAATAGAACATCCTTTGGATATATGCCCAAAAGTGGTATAGCTGAGCTATATTGAGTGAGGTAGATCGATTCTTAACTTTCTGAGAAACCACAATATTGATTTCCACAGTGGCTGTACAAGTTTGCACTCTCTCCAGCAAAGGAGGAGTGTCCTTTTTGCTTCACATCCTTGCCAGCATGAGATATCACCTGTGTTATTATTGATCTTAGCCATTCTGACAGGTATAATATAGAATATCAAAGTAGTTTGGATTTCCTGGATGGCTATGGATGTTGCACATTTTTTTTAATGTTTCTCAGCCATTCAAAATTCCTCTATTGAGAATTTTTTTTGTTTAGTTCTGTTCCCATTTTTTTAAATTGCATTATTTGGTTTTATGATATCTAGACTTTTGATAATATATTTTATATATGTCCTCCATCAAATGAGGAATAGTTAAAAATCTTTTTTTTATTGTATAGGTTGCTTCTTTGTCATATTAATGGTATCATTTGCATTACAGAAGCTTTTCAGTTTCATGAGGTCCCATTCATTAATTGTTAATCTTAGAGCATGAGCTCTTGATGTTCTGTCCAGAAAAATGTCTCTTGTGCCAGTACTTTCAGTGTACCTGGTTTTCTGTTGAGGTTTTGGTTTCACTTGGATTTGAATTTTGGGCAGGGTCATAAATATAGATCTTTTACACTTACATTCCTTTAAATTTACAGTTTTCTACAGCCAGCATCTATTGAAGATGCTCTCTCTCTCTTTTTTTTCCTAGTATGTATTTCTGGCTTCTTTATAAAGAATCAAGAATGCATCTGTGTGCAGATTTATGCCTGGGCATTCAATTAAATTCTGTGTATCAACATGTCTGTTTTTATGCCAGTAGCATGTGGTTTTCATTACTATAGCTCTGTAGTACAACTTGAAATTGGGAATGTTGGGGTATCCAGCCGTTCTTTTATTATTCAGGATTGCTTTAGCTGTTCTGGATTTTTGTTTCTTCATATGAAGTTGAGAATTGTCCTTTCAAGGTCTGTAAAAGAATTGTGTTGGAATTTTGATGGAGACTGCATTGAATCTATAGATTGCTTTTGGTAGGATGGCCATTTTTACTATGGTAATCCTAGTGATCCATGAGCGTGGGAGATCCTTTCATCTTCTGATATCTTCTTCAAGTTCTTTCCTCAATGCTTCATGTATTTATAATACAAGTCACTTGCTTGGTTAGAGTCACCCCAAGATACTTTATATTATTTGTAGCTATTGTGAAAGCTGTTTTCCACTGGATTCTTTTACAGTTTTGAAGGTCATTTCTATATAGAGTGCTAGTAATTTTTTTTAAAGTTATTCTTGTATCTGTCCACTTTGGTGAAAGTGTTCATCAGCTGTGGGAATTCCCTGATGGAATTTTTTTAGATCCTCTTTTAAATTATCTTTATTTTTATTAATTACAGTTTATTCCCTTTGTATCCCCCTTGTAGCTCCTTCCCTCCTCCCCTCCCAATCCTATTCTCCCTTCCCCTTTTCCACGAATGCCCCTGCCAAGTCCACTTATGCAAGAAGTCTTCCTCCCCTTCCTTCTGATCCTAGTCTATCAGGTCTCATCAGGAGTGGGTGCATTGTCATCTTCTGTGACTTGGTAAGGCTGCTCTCCCCTCAGGGGGAGGTGATCAAAGAGTTGGCCAATCAGTTCATGTCAGAGACAGTCTCTGTTCCCATTACTAGGGAACCCACTTGGACAATGAACTGCCATGGCCTATATCTGTGCAGGGGCTCTAGGTTATCTCCACAAATGGTTTTCGCTTGGATTTTAATCTCAGAAAATTCCCTGTGCCCAGATTTCTTGGTTCTGTTGCTCTCCTTGTGGAGCTCTTGTCCCCTCCAGGTCTTTCTATCTCTCCCTTCTTTCATATGATTCCCTGCACTCTGCCCAAAGTTTGGCTATGAGTCTCAGCATATGTTTTGATACCCTGCTGGGTGGAGTCTTTCAGAGGCTCTGTGGTAGGCTTCTATCTTGTTCCCTGTTTTCTCCCTCTTCGGATGTCCATTTCATTTGCCTTTCTGAATGATGATTGATCATCTTACCCAGGGTCCTCCTCCTTGCTTAGCTTCTTTAGGTGTTCAGATTTTAGTATGATTATCCTGTATTATATGTCTAATATTCACTTATAAGTGAGTCTATATCATGTGTGTCTTTGGGCTTCTGGAATACCTCACTCAGGATGATCTTTTCTAGATCCCACCATTTGCCTGCAAATTTCATGATTTCCTTGTTTTTAATTGCTGAGTAGTATTCCATTGTGTAAAGGTACCACAATTTCTGTATACATTTCTCTGTTGAGGGAAATGTGAGTTGTTTCCAGTTTCTGACTATTATGAACAAAGCTTCTAAGAACATGGTTGAGTAAATGTCCTTGTTCTGTACTTGAGCATATTTTAGATAGCTGCCTAGGAGTGGTATAGCTGGATCTTGAGGTAGCACTATTCCTAATTGTCTGAAAAAGTGCCATATTGATTTCCAAAGTGGTTGTACAAGTTTACATTTCCTTCAGTGATGGAGTAAGGTTCCTTTTGTAACTGATTACATGGTCAGTTTTGGAGAAGATTCTGTGAGGTGCTGAGAAGAATGTGTATTCTTTTGTGTTTGGGTGAAATGTTCTGTAGATATCCGTTAGGCCCATTTGATTTACTACTCTGTTAGTTTCATTATTTCTCTGTTTAGTTACTGTCTTTATGATCTGTCCGTTGCTGAGAGTGGAGTGTTGCAGTTGTTCAGTATTAATTTGTGGGTTTGATGTGTGGTTTAAGTTTTACTAGTGTTTATTTTATGAATGTGGGTGCTCTTATATTTGGGACATAGATGTTCAGAATTGCAATGTTATCATGGTGGCTCTTTGCTGAGTATGAAGTGTCCTTTCCCATCTCTTTTCATTAATTTTGGTTGAAAGTCTATTTTATTAGATACTAGATTGCTACTCCAGGTTGCTTGTTGGTTCCGGTTGATTGGAAAATCTTTTTTTAGCCCTTTACTATGAGATAATGTCTATTTTTTATTGTAGAAGTGTGTTTCTTGCATGCAGCAGATTGATGGATCCTGTTTTTCCATACATTCCATTAGCCTGTGTCTTTTTACTGAGGAACTGCGTCTACTGGTATTGAGTGATATTAATGACCAGTGATTTTTAATTCCTGTTATTTTTATGTTGGTGATGGTAGAATGTATTTGTGTAGTGAGGGTGTGTGAATCCCTTCTTTTGGGTTTGCTGATGTGGGATTATTTGTTTCCTATGATTTTCTTGATGTTGTTAGGCTCCTTGGGTTGGAGTTTTTCCTTCCAATATCTTCTGTAGGGTTGGATTTGTGGATAAATATTGTTTAAATTTGTTTTTATCTTGGAATATCTTGTTTTATCCATCTGTGGTTATTGAAAGTTTTGTTGGGTATAGTCATTGGCCATGACATCTGTGGTATTTTATTGTCTATATGTTATCTGCCCATGCCCTTCTGGGTTTTAGAGTCTCTGTTGAGAAGTCAGGTGTAATTCTGATAGGTCTGCCTTTGTATGTGACCGGGCCTTTTCTCCTTGAAGCTGATAATAATCTTTATTTGCTCTGTATACTATTCCGTATATTAGTGTTTTGATTATTATGTGGAGGGCAGATTTCTTTTCTGTTGTAGTCTAGTTGATGTTCTGTAGGCTTTTTGTATGTTAATAGGCCTCTCTTTTTTTTTTAGATTGAGGAACATTTCTTCTATGATTTTGTTGAAATTATTTTCTGGGCCTTAGCTGGTAGTCTTCTTCTCATTATTATTCTTAGTCTTATTCTTATTATTCTTAGGTTTGGTCTTTTTATAGAGTAGCAGATTTTTTGGATGTTTGTGTCAGGAACTTTTGGATTTAACATTTTCTATGATGATGTATCGATTTCTTCAATAGTATTTTCTATACCTGAAATTCTCTGTTACATCTCTTGATTCTCTGTGTTGTTATATGTGTAGTGAATATCCTTAGTTGGACTTCTTCTTCTAGCACTTTATCATAAAATATCTTATTTTCACTGTCTATGATAATTGAAAGATTTTCTGGGTATAGTAGTCTGGATTGGCATCTTTGGTCTCTTAGAGTCTGCAGAACATCTGTCTAGGCCTTTCTGGCTTTTACAGTCTCCTTTGAGAAGTCAGGTTTAATTTTAATAGTTTTGCCTCTACCTATTACTTGGTCTTTCCCCCTTGCTGTTTTTAATAGCCATTCTTTGTTTTGTATGTTTAATGTTTTGTTTATTATGTGGCAAGAGAATTTTCTTTTCTCTCCAATCTACATGGTGTGCTCTATGCCTCTTCTACTTTTATAGGCCTCTCCTTTAGGTTAAGAAAATTTTCTTCTGTGATTTTGGTGATTTTTTTTTCTGGATCTTTGAACGAGAATTTTTCTCTTTCCTCCTAACCTATGATTTGTAGGTCTGGTTTTTCATAGTGACCCAGATTTCCTGGATGTTTTGTGTTAGGAGTTTTTAGATTTAACATTTTCTTTGACTGACGTATTTATTTCTTCTATTGTGTCTTTAGTGCCAGAGATTTTCTCTTCTATTTTTTTCTATTATGTTGTTGAAGCTTGCCTCTGTGGTTTTTTGTTTGCATTTCTAAATTTTTTCATTTCCAGAATTCCTTCACTTTGTGGTTTTTTTTTTTTTTTTTTTTTTTTTTTTTTTTTTTTTTTTGCTTCTATTTTCACTTTTTTTTCTTGGCGAGTTTTATTTTATTCCTTTGCATGTTTGTGTTTTCTTGCTCTCTTTAAGAGATTTATTCATTTCCTCTTTAAGGACCTTTACCATCTTCATATGGTTTAAGATTTTTTTACTTATGTTTCACCTATATTTGAATATCAAGGTCCTGTTGCAGTAAAATAGATGGGCTCTAGTGAAGACGTATTACCCTGGATGCTGTTGAATATCTTTTCATGCTGAAATTTCAACATGTGAGTTTGGAATGATTAAAGGTTTAGGTGTTGTTTTCTAGATTTGGTTTTGTTGGGTGGGTGCTTTGTTCCTTGAATTCTGTTTCTTCTCTGAATTTTCAGAGAGTCTAACAGTTGTGTTTTGTCTGTTTTCTTGGCCTGTTAAGCTGATATGTTCGCAGGGAATATCTGCTGGTATTAGAGACTGGGTAACTGGGATGAGTTGGGGGAAGAAAGGTGGGAAGAGAAGGTCTTTGTGATCCACTGGGGTTGGGGGTCAGGGAGAAAAGGGAGACCACAGCACATTTCTGGCTATAGAGCTTGGGACGAGACTGAGGTATATTTCATGAGTAGCAGGAGGGGTGTGGGTCTACCTTTATCTTACTTGTCCTGGGAAGATGTGTCTTCAGGTTAGTACTGGGTGCTTGCTGGAGTTCACTTCTGGGACAAAGTGACAAGTTGGGGGAGGGAGCTTAGGAGAACATAGTCTGTTGGATCGACAGGAGATGTGGTCAGGGGTGAGGAGAGGCTGCAGCTGAGCTTCTGTTGCAGTTCTATGGATGAGAGTGAGGAATTGGGTTGGGGAAACAGAGAAGAGAGGAGAGGAGACAGAGAGGAAGAGGGACAGAGACAGGGACAGCTATAGGAACAGCAACAGAGACAGAGAGGTTCATAGGGCAAGCTGTGTGGCTTCCTGGCCTTGGAATGGGGGAAACAGCTGTACTGACATTTTGTAAGTTCTATTTCTGTTGGAGAATTCTATAGATTTTTCTTCAACTAAGTAACATTTACAACCTCAGTTCAAGTTTTATAATAAGTAAATTATAAACTCTAAAATTCCTGCATATAGTTATTAGGGATATTCGTGGGAAGACCAGAAGACTGGCCTCTGCTTGTTCGCTGCCTGTTGCAAGTCTCTTTTCTGGCTGATGCTAGTTTTTTTGTTTCTAAGCCAATCTGTACTCCATTCCAACAGTTCTCCCCTTAAGCTATGTTTTTGATCTTGTAAATCAATCTGCGTGTCATGAGGTTGAGTCACATGCTTCGCTGATATCCAGCTGTCCAGTGTTTCTCCCTGATCTTTTCATTAGATAGAATGCTCAAAGGATTGAAGTCATTTAATACAGCAGAGCACATGGTTTCTCTAGTGTGTCTCACTTGAGGGTTGATACTGTGAAATATGTAAATTATCAGTTGACATGTTTTCTCCCATCACCCAGACACTTGAGTTTTCAGTTCATTTACATGAAGTATTAAGTCCATGGGGCTAGGTTTCTTTGTGTGTGTGTGTGTGTGTGTGTGTGTGTGTGTGTGTGTTGTACTAATTATTGAGAATGTAGAATTTACTTTGGCCTCATCATCCACACATAGACCATGTATTTTCTCTCCTGTGATTGAATGTAGGGAAAGCTCTTTTAAAAAAGAACTCACTTTAGTTTGTGGATCATGCTTAACATGACAAGGTAGAAGCAGAACAGTAAAATGTGTGTTGTTTGGTGACCAAATCTCTCTAGCTCAGTCAGATTCAATTTTCTGAAGTCACATTATTGTTAATTAATGGCTCATTCCAACATGTGGTTAAACTATTCTAAGTGGTTAGTATCTTTTTCTTCCCCAAACCAAGTATCTTATTCACTAGTACTTTTGCAAAATCTTGCTATTATCGTTCATTATTTTTCTATGTATTTTGGCTTATGGTGCAAGTGTTTGCAAAGCAAAGTCCTTTATGATTTTTGTACCTTTACTTAAAAATTTGTATTAAATGATATCATTATTTTCAGTGACTCCAAGACTCCAAACTTACTGTTTACAAGTTTACACCCATCAGAATGGCTAAGATCAAAAACTCAAGTGACAAAACATGCTGGAGAGGATGTGGAGAAAGGGAAACCCTCCTCCATTGCTGGTGGGAATGTAAACTTGTACAACCACTTTGGAAATCAATTAGGAATCATGCTACCTTAAGATCCAGATATACCACTCCTGGGAATATATCCAAAATATGCTCAAGTATACAACAAGGACATTTGATCAACCATGTTTGTAGCAGCTTTATTTGTAATAGCCAGAACTTGGAAACAAGCCAGATGTCCCTCAACGGAGGAATGGATACAGAAATTGAGGTACATTTACACAATGGAATACTACTCAGCAATTAAAAACAAGGAAATCCTGAAATTTGCAGCAAATGGTGAGAACTAGAAAAAGATCATCCTGAGTGAGGTTTCCCAGAAGCAGAAAGACAAACATAGTATATACTCACTTATAAGTGGATATTAGACATATAATATAGGCTAATCATACTAAAATCTGTACACCTAAAGAATTTAATATCTTACCCAGGAGGACCCTGGGTAATATGCTCAATCTTCATTCAGAAAGGCAAATGGGATGGACATCAGAAGAGGGAGAAAACAGGAAACAAGACAGGAGCCTACCACAGAAGGCCTCTGAAAGACTCTACCCAGCAGGTTATCAAAGCAGATGCTGAGGCTCATAGCCAAACTTTGGACAGAGTTCAGGGAATCTTATGAAAGAAGGGAGAGATAGAAAGACCTGGAGGAGACAGAAGCTCCACAAGGGGAGCAACAGATCCAAAAAATCTTGGCCCAGGGCTCTTTTCTGAAACTGATACTCCAACCAAAGACTATTCATGAAGATAAGTTAGAACGCTTGCACAGATGTAGCCCATGGCAGCTCAGTCTCCAAGTGGGTTCCCTAGTAAGGGAAACAGGGACTGTCTCAGACATGAATTTAGTGGCTGGCTCTTTGATCACCTCCCCCTTGAGTGAGAGCAGCCTTACCAGGCCACAGAGGAAGACAATGCAGCCAGTCCTGATGAGATCTGATAGACTAGGGCCAGAGAGAAGGGGAGGAGGACCTTCTCTATCAGAGGACTTGGGAAAGGTCATAGGAGAAGAAGAGGAAGGGTGGGATTTGGAGGGGACAAGAGAGAGCGCTACAGCTGGGATACAAAGTGAATAAACTGTAATTAATTAAGAATAAATTAATAAAAAGCTAACAAATAAAAATGCCACAAGTTAGAATTTATTTCATAGCAATTTATTAATAACATTTTCAAGTACAAGATTCTGCCCAACATCTTTGATAGAAAAGCGAAAGCTGGAAAGGCACCTGCAGATCCTCCCCTTTGGCTTTAGACTTTGTGGGTAGAGAATCACGAGTCTGTTGAGCAAGAACAAAATTATCAAAGGTTTGCAAGCACACACGATTACATGATGGGCAGCCCTGGCCGACCTTGCTGTGGGGTCATTAGGGGCTGTGGCAGTGAGACCAATCGCTGTGAAACCAGTTACCACCAGTGGATCAGGCCTGCTTGAGATCCACACTCTGGTGGGTGACTGTGCCCATGGTAGCCGCCTATTTTACTGCGTTTTGTGTTGCACACCTGCTTTTGGGTACATGTGCATGTCGGCAGGTATGTGTGGCGTCACAAGTTGACACTGCAGATCTTCCTCAGTTGTTCTCTTCTTTGTTGTTTGGGACTATCTCTCACTGAAACAAGAGCTTATGGATTCAGATATACTGGCTGGCCAGGAAAATGGAGGCATCCTCCAGTCTGCTTTTCCAGTACTGGGACTATAAGTTTGTTCTTCTCCCGACCCTTTAAAATTGCGTATTGGATTAAACTCATGTCCTCTGTTTGCACAACAAGCGTGTAACCAGTGTAACAGCTCCAAATGCATTTAAGTGTAAAGTACATCAATTTATTTTAAACAAAAATTTTGCCTTAGCAATTCCATGTTGCCTCTCGAGTACAGTTTACAATCTTAAAGATGCCGTAAAAAGTTTCTTATCATGTTAAGTTCCTGAACTTTATAAACAAAATTAGGAATTAAAAAAAAATCTGTCATTTCATAGGGTTCTGTCCATGTGAATTTATATTTCATGTTCTTGGAATGCCCTACTTTCCAAAGTCAATTTTTCATAGCTTTATCTATTCTTGTTTTGTATTTCCCACCATTTTGATTTGATTTGATTTGATTGTTCTTCCTTGATAAACCTATTTAAAAATAATATTTCTGGACCAGGCAGGTGGCCTAGCTGGTGTGTGTATTTGCTACAAAGCTTGAACTTGGTAAATCTATCTGATTTAGAACCCTGGAATCCACTGGTGGAAGGATAGGACTGACTCCCGCAAGTTGTGTTCTGACCTTCATACCAATGCCTTGGCATGCATTCTTAGGTGGGCATGCGTGCACATGAAAATGTAAGGAGCTACTAAATACTAAAGAAATACTAAATAAAAAATAATAATACTTTTTTTCTTTAATGGTTATTTTATTATAGAAGAATGTGCCTTTCCTATATCATCTTGCAGAAATATTTAAGTTGTTTTTGTGCTATTGGAGTATAATTTTAGAAATGTATGCTTTATTATCATTTTGAACTCATTTTGTTATTATTTTGTTACGTAAGAGTTTGGAGTCATGCATCCCTGGATTCTTATCCTGTATCTAGCACTTTGAATTATGATTTTTAACTCTGTTTCCTTATTTGTGAAAGAGGATAGCAATAGCATTCATTCCCTAAGATGCTGGTGACTACATGTGAAACTCAAGTGAAATTCTATATTAAGACTTTAGACAGATACTCGTAGGTACTAAGACTTATATGTATTGGTCAATCGTTATGTAAGAAAAAGAATAAAAGAAAATAAAAGTTAATTGTTCCCTATGTATATTTATACTGTAGTCTACCTCTTTAACTATTAGGTATTCAAGAAGAGTAACACAGTTTGAAGCAACATTATAGAATCAGTAAAATGCAGGGATTATAATGCAGGAAAGGTGAAGTCAACACAAGGGTGAGTTTTTTATAGAAAGTGTTCTCTTCCGCATCTTCCTCTGGGTTCTTTCACAGTCTACATTCAGTTCCCAGACAAAGGCAGCTCCCCAGTGTGCTTCATCTTCTGTGGGCATGTTATGTAGTTGAAGAGGTAGTTCTATGCCTACATAACTGCCACACAAAATTTACTGCAGTTATGAAGAGGAATGGCTAGCAATGATGGGAATGATTCTATGAGTAGAAGAAATTAGAGGTGGTTGTCTCTACTGGGAAGAACTAAGGACATCACAAATACAAGATGGCAGAAGAAACACCCTTTCTTTAGGGGTTATTCTGTGATTATTTCATTCCTTTTCTTCTCATCTCTCAGATAAACTTAGAAATCCTAGAGAGTAGACAAAATAGAAGAGTATGTTGTCCAAGATATCTAGTTTTAGAACATTCTGCCTAGGTAGAATATCATTTCCACAATAAAAAAATCATAGTGTGAGAGTATCTTTCATCAGTCTTGTAAATTTTACTGTCTGCTGTAGTTATGGTAACGATAATCATGGACAGTACAAATATACAAAACATAAAAAATATATGTCCCTTATAAATAATGTATGCTCATCAACAATCATGAAAAGAGTCAACCACAGCATTGTCAATGTCTTTCAAAGTAATTGCTAAAGTGTATGATAAGCACCCCTATGATCAAAGCTCAGGTAAAGCTTAGGTAGTGCTCTTGAAGTTGTATTTATTGCAGTATCTGTGCACTTACAGTAACTGATAATAGATATAATAAAATGATCATGACATTAATTTGTACAGTTCTCTCCCTTTCCTCTCAAAGTGCTTTTAATATTTCATTCTCTTTCATTGACCCAATTTCTTTGAGAGAAGTGTCTAAGGAGGCCTTTTTAGAATAAAGATTATAGAGAAAGTGGGCACTTTTCTCTTTAAACATCACCTAAAAAATAGGACAAAGTACTTTTGCAACTTTGGGTATTAACATGAAACACATGGAAAGTGCTGCTGTCACAAAATAGCGGAGACTTTTTTTTTTTTAAAGGGATCCAATTTATCACAGTATTCTGAATTTGAGCATAACTTTTCCAGCTAACATGACTCTTCACTCATGTATGTGAACAAATGGGACTTTAGGCACAGCAACTCTAGAGGATTTCCTATGCTATGTTAAGACCCCAATATAGGGACATTCCTTTGTGAATATAAATAGCCTCAATCCCTTTAAACGTGCCTCTCCATATGCTTTTGCTTAAAAATGCAGCAGATGTCATGAATGGAAACCACCCCTTAAGCTATAGGCAGGCCAGCAAGCTTCCATTCTATCACTTTTCTTGCTAGTAGGTCACTGGGTGTAAATGCCCATGGGCAGGTCCTCTGATGCACATGGCTTACAGGCTTCATATATTTTCTGGCTACTTTCCGGAAGATTGACAGGTTTGCTCTGCGTGCAGTTAGATCATGTCAGTTTATCTTCCAGGTCTGATACTTCAGAGCTCTCTTTTTGGTTTAAAGGAAGGTAAAAATCAAGCAGATGAAAGCGTATATTATTAGACATAATATAGGATAAACATACTAAGACCTGTATACGTAAAAAAGCTAAGCAAGAAGAAAGACCCAGGGTAAGATGATCAGTCTCACTCAGAAAGCCAAACAGGAAAGAAATCAGAAGAGGGAGAAAACAGGAAATAGGACAGGAGCCTACCACAGAGGTTCTCTGAAAGACTCTACCCAACAGGGTATCAACAGATTTTGAGAATTATAAACAAACTTTGGGCAGAGTGCAGGGAATCTTATGAAAAAAGGTGGAGATAGACCTGGAGAGGACAGGAGCTCCACAAGAAGAGCAACAGAACCAAAAAATCTGAGCCCAGGGGTCTTTTTCTGAGACTGATACTCCAACCAATGCATGGAGATAACCTAGAACCCTTGCACAGATGTAGTCTGTAGTCCATGGAAGCTCAGTCTCCAAGTGGGTTCCAGGGACATGAACTCAGTGGCTGGCTCTTTGATCACCTCTCCCCTGAGGGAAGAACAGTCTTACCAAGCCCCAGAGGAAGACAATGCAGCCAGTCTTGATGAGACCTGATAGGCTAGGGTCAGATGGAAGGTGAAGAGGACCTCCCCTATCAGTGGACTTGGAGAGGGACGTGGGAGGAGATGAGGGAGGGAGGGTGGGATTGAGATGGAATGAGGGAGAGGGCTACAGCTGGGCTACAAAGTGAATAAACTGTAATTAATATAAAACATTAATTTTATAAAATAATATAAATTAAAATTAAAAAAGAAGACATTGATATACATTTTTCCCACCTTTTTTTATTTCAATAAAACAGATATTGAGAATCTGTGAACATGAGTTTTCAGTGAATGATTCTGTGATTAATTCTGCTTGTTATTCACAGAAGTTACAAAATTTTTTTCCTGGTCATGGAAAATTATGAAAATCTGTAAGAGCCCAAGAAATTTCAGAATAGTGAGATCTAAGCTTCACTGAAAAAAAAATCTCTGAACCCAGTAGCTACCTTTATGGAGGTATTTAGGTGTTTAGGTGTTTATCAGAACCCAACTTAGGGGCACAGGATGTTGACTCCTTTCTCATTCCATCTGTCACTTGGAGTTCCTAAAAAGTCATTGCTTCCTATTGATTCTTCTTGATATTGATTCCTGCTCCTTAACATGCTGCCAAATCCCCACGCTTTAATAAAAACTAAAAAAGGATGGATTTGAATATCTATATTTACTTCTTTTACTAAAAGTGGATTTGCTGCAATTCTAAATCCTGGCTGTCTGCATAATTTGGAAACCATTTTGCTGATTAATTTTCAAGATTGCTTTTGATTTCAAATATTTCCTTTTTATTGAAAATATATTATTTTCATACAGTATATTCTGATTACAGTTTTCCTTTCCCTAACTCTTCTCATATTTCTTTTAAAGAAAATCTTTATTTTGCCTGTTTAGATATAGTTTATTTTTTAAGTGTAACACCAGACCAGTTTATATATATATATATATATATATATATATATATATATATATATATATATATATGATTGCAATTTTGTATCTTTGTTACTAGGACTTTACTATTTATTCTTACTTAAAATCATGGGGGAAAAAATGCAGAGGAATGTTATTCCTGCCTTGTGCTTGAAGAACACAAATTCAGGATTGCCATCAAAACGACCCTGAGATTTCACCTCACACCCATCAGAATGGCTAAGATCAAAAACTCAGTTGGTGTCACATGCTGGAAAGCTTGTGGAGAAAGAGGATCTCTCCTCCATTGCTGGTGGGAACGTAAACTTGTACAGCCACTTTGGAAATCAATCTGGCGCTTCCTCAGACAATTAAGAATAGTGCTTCCTGAAGATCCAGCATTGCTACTATGGAAATCAGTGTGCCTCAAAAAGCTAAAAATAGATAGACCACATGATCTAAATGTATCACTCTTGTACATATAACCAAAGGTCTCCATATCTTACTATAGAAATATCTGCTTATCCATATTCATTGCTGCAATATTCACAATAGCCAGAAAATGGAAAGCCTAGACATCCATTAACTGATGAATAGATAAAGAAAATACGGCCTATTTATGCAGATATTTCTCCACATGTTTTCTCTAGTTTCTGGGTGTTAGTGTTGATATATGTGTTTCATTTATAATACTCATAGAAGTTGGAAAACTGCTAAGGGAATACGGCAAGGAGCTTTTAAGACAGGTGATATAGTATACACTGCTATAAAATGTTAAAAGAGAGTCATAGAACAGGAAAGGTTAAGTAGGGATGGAAAAGGGGAGGGCAGAGGAGAAGAGGGAATAGGTAAAAGGGATAACTAACATTGAACAACTTTTTAAAAGGCCATATGGTAATCCACTGTTGCTGAATCTTCCTAAATTATATATGTACATCAAAGTAAAAACCTTGGTGGAGTGTTCCTTCAATAGCTCAGTTGGTAGAGTGGGGACTGTGGCACTTTCTCAGACAATTAGGAATAGTGTTACCTTAAGATCCAGCTATAGAACTCCTAGGCATATATCCAAAATATGCTCAAGTACACAACAAGGACATTTGTTCAACCATGTTCACAGCAGCTTTATTTGTAATAGCCAGAAGCTGGAAACAACAATGTCCCTCAGTTGAGGAATGAATACAGAAATTGTGGTACATTCATACAATGAAATACTATTCATCTACTAAAAACAAGGAAATCATGAAATTTGAACTAGAAAAGATCATCCTGAGTGAGGTATCCCAGAAGCCCAAAGACACACATGGTACATACTCACTTATAAGTGGATATTAAACATATAACATAGGATAAACATACTAAAATCTGTACACCTAAAGGAGCTAAGCAAGAAGGAGGTCCCTGGGTAAGATGATCAATCCTCACTCAGAAAGGCAAACAGGACAGAGATTGGAAAAGGGAGAAAACAGGGAACAGGACAGGAGCCTACCACAGAGAGGCTCTGAAAGCCTCTACACATCAATGTATCAAAACAGATGCTGAGGCTCATAGTCAAACTTTGGGCAGAGTACAGGGAATCTTATGAAAGAAGGAAGAGATAGAAAGACCTGGAGGGGACAGGAGCTCCACAAGGAGAGCAACAGAACCAAAAAATCTGGGCCCAGGGCTCTTTTTTGAGACTGATACTCCAACCAAGGACCCTGCATGGAGATAACCTTGAACCCCTGCTCAGATGTAGCCCATGGCAGTTCAGTGTCCAAGTGGGTGTTCTAGTAAGAGGAACAGGGACTGTCTCTGACATGAACTCAGTGCCTGGCTCTTTGAACACCTCCCCCTGATGGGGGAGCAGCCTTATCAGGCCACAGAGGAAGAGGATGCAGCCAGTCATGATGAGACCTGATAGGCTACGGTCAGATGAAAGGGGAGGAGGACCTCCCCTATCAGTGGACATGGAGAGGGCCATGGGAGGTGATGAGGGAGGGTGGGTGGGATTGAGAGGGAATGAGGGAAGTCTATAGCTGAGACACAAAGTGAAAATTTTATAATTAATATAAAAAATAAAAATAAAATAAAAATCAAAATAAAAAACTTTGCTGGAATTACCCTATGGCAGAGTAGCAACACCCCTACTAGACATCACAGGCTAGCAAATAAAAAGGCCACTGCCAGGAGTGGGTTACTATCAAAGATACACATTCACAAAAATACTTTCTAATGTAGAATAAGTTTTGACTATTTTCTTAAAGGAGAAAACAAATCATTCTCTCCAAAGAAGTGTTCTAAAGATATAATTGTCTTGGAAGATACCATGCTAAGGCTTTCTGTAGCCCCTCACTGCACTTGCAAAAATTGCACAACCAACGATATGTTTAGACAGCGAATATCTAGAATATCTCTAGAAGGGCATTGCTCTAAAGCTTCTATATTTAAAATATTAAAGGCTCAGTGGGTATCTCTACAGCAATTGACCTAAATAGATCAGTGGAATCTGTGAGCTCTGGGTTCAAATGAGAGACCCTGACTGCTGTTATAATGAAAAAACAAACAAACAAACAATCCCAAATCATTTAATTTTATCAATGAAGACTCCAGGAGCCAGATGCTGGGGTGAAAACTTGCTAGCTCAGAGAGGCAGAAAAAGCATCCAGCTGACCTTTCTACTTATCTCATGTCTTGAAGCAAAAAGCCCCAAACCAAAAGCTAAAAGGCCAAGGCCAAAATCTTGCTAGCTCAGCTGACAGCCTAGGAAGAAAAGGCCAAAAGTTAAAAGCCAAAAAGCTTCTTCTCCATGCTGCCTTAAATCCTCTTCTTGTAATGTCCCTCCTTTCAACTTAATCCCTGATGCCTGGTTTCTTGCTCTGCCTTTTGACCTGTGGTTAACTTTATTAAATTCTGTGTACAGAAAGCTCTTGAATTAAAGGCATGTGCTGGGTTGAGCCACATCATCATGATCACCTGTTTACCATAAACAGAAAGTTTTGCATTAAAGGTATGTGTTAGGGCTTCAGTACACCAAACAAGAAACAGGTTTTTACAGTTCACAATCTTGGTGCTCGCAAAGGGATCAAAAATCCTGCAAGAGCTGGCTCAATTTTTAAGGTTGAAAAAACATCAAGGAAGATGCCTCATGCCAACTTCTGCCTCCATATGTACATGTTCACATATATAACAGTACACATCCCTAAATATACGACCCATACAAAAATTGTATTGTCTGTATTTTATTCATCTAGGACATCTCAAGTAGGTTTACTATGTCTAGAATGTGTATGCTTAGCTCCATTTTTTTTTTTCAGACACAGTTACCTCCAAAAATTTCCATTGTGACTCATAGTTTTAGTCCTGGAGTCTACAAAGTGCTTGATTTTGCTAAACTTTCTTCAATTTATGTGGAAATCTAAGGAAACCAAGAGTCAATTTGATGAAATTTTAGAAAAGAACAAAAGAACATTATTTTGATTGCTAGTATTTTATTTCAGCTTAGTTGCTCAAATTAGCTCTTTCAAGCTTATTGATAAGTTGTTTTAATTTTTTAAGTTGTTTTGATTTTTTATTACATTTGTTTACTTATTTATCATGTGTGTTTATGTCAGAGAACAACCAAAGGAAACTGGTTTTTACTAACCACGATGTGTATCCCAGGTATTAAATTCAGTCTTTCAGGCCTGTTGGGAAGCACTTTTACCTGCCGAGCCTTTGTGCCAGCCCTTACTGATAAATTTTTATTAAAAAAAAAAAAACAACAACAACAAAAAAAAAAAACACCTGGTTTTGAATCTTAAGCACATTCCGGAAGATAATACTGAATGTCTTCTCTATGTCAGGACTGGAAAAGGAGCTTCACATATATTATCTCCAACTTTTGATGCAAAATAGAAAACAGAGAAGTAACTAAGGCTGGTGAATTAACCTAAACGCAACCAAATTCTAAATAAAATATAAATTGGTTGGTAGTTCCTTTTACTTCTATAACTTAAAATCTTTCTTATTATATCTTTATTTCTGAGGTATTTATTTGTAACACAAGTATGAGAGTATTTCTTCACTGAAGTTTATGATTTTTAATAGGAGAGAAGAGTGGTGGGGAAGAAAATGACCCCGATAGGCTTTTATTTAAATATTTAAATATACTTGGTTTCCAATTGGTGGAAGAGTTTGGGAGGGGTTAGTAGGTGTGACCTCGTTGAAGAAAGTGTGTCACTGTGAGTAGCCTTTGAAGTTTCAAAAGAATCCTTACCGTTTCCAGGTTCCCACAGCTTGCCCAGCAAGATGTGAGTGCTTACCTGTAGCTGTCATTATGCCTTCACTCACCGCATGGTCATATAAGCTTCTAAACCCATAGCAGAATTAAATGCTTTCTTTTATTAATTGCCTTGATTAAGTGACAGCAATAAAAAGGTAACTGAGATAAGAGGATTTAGTTTTAGTAGTGTAAAAGTCCCATGCCAAGTGTCAAATTACATTGTCAATACTTAGGTCTTGACTGTGCAATTAATAGAATACACCATGCCAACTTTGAATTGTCAGGTCAATAGTAACAGTCTTTGCCCTTCCACAACCACCCTCATAGGACTAAACCTTTGTTCCTGTCTACATTCCCCAACGTTGAAATGATGTAAAGAATGACCCAAATCAGCCTTGAACACTGGACGAGGTTCTCTATCCATTCCGTGAGGACTACCAATACAGACCAGACAAAGAAAACAGATCCATCTATTACTTGGTACGTCTTTAATGTAACTGTAAGAAACTGAACTGGATTTTACAGAGAATTTTTCTGTGTATATTAAAGACTGAAAGTGTTTACTGTTTTTAACTCAAACCACACTCTTGGAACATACATTAGATTCAATCTTTTTTGCTTGAAATACATATTAGATTAAACAGTTTTGCATTGCTAGGCATATTTGAGCAGCTTTCTGGATTTAAGATGAACTGGCAGTTTCATAGTATTGAGCTGAGAGAAATGATAGCAAAGAGTAAAAATGCCCTCTATTTGTGTGCTTATAAATACTGCCTAAGATTTATTCTATTAAGCTTTTCACCAGAAATTTCATATGAACTCTTTAATTGTTGTTACATTTTTTTTTTTATGTAAGGTGTTTTGCCTGCCTGAATTGCTATTTACCAAATGTGTTCTTGGTGTCCACAGACCAGAAAAATAATTGTAAACAGTGGAATTAGAGATGGTTGTGAACTACCATGTGGGTGCTTGGACTCAAACCTGGGTCTTCTGGAGCAGTGCTAGTGATGAACCATATCTTCAGCCCTCATATAAAGTTTTTATTTTCTATTAGGCAAATGGATAAATGATTTATCTAATCTAGTTAAGAGTCAAATCAATAATATTTTTACACTGTTAGTATTATCATCCCATTTTTCAAATGGCGAATTAGGGTATGAGGGGTTAAGAAAAAATGTGGAGAATCATTCACCAAGTAATTAATGGCAAATTTGAGCATAAACACTCCTAACATGCAAGTCTTGGTTTGGCTAAGTATATTACGTTGACATAAAACCATGAGCTGTATGACGTGGAACTGCTACATACTTTGTGTCATTGAACTTCCACGCAAAACATGGTTGCATGGAGAAAAGTCTTTCCTAGTTTTTCGTAAAATCATCCTTGACATTTTTTCAGTGCCCCTGAACATGTTTAAAGTAGCAGTTAATTTAATAAATAGCTTTCAAACTTGGTTTTAAAAAGGTTTATCTCTTAAAGGATTATTATTTTTATTATAATAAATGAAAATGTATGGCTTAATTAATTAGTTAATTACTTCATTTTTGGTATGTGTCCTAAGAGTTTAAGATGATAGCCTACATTCAGTCACTCACATTATTTTAAGAGCTTGATTTATTGTCTTTTTCATAACTTAAAATTTTTGTTTTATTTTGATTGTTTACTTCCAGTTTTAGAGTCTGAAATTAACCTTAGAAATGGTTTAAATCATAAATGATTTATAGATATGCAAAACAAAATTTTTATTTTACAAATGGTATTTCCGAAGGTTTTCTCTATGTATCTATTTATTTTTATATCTAACTGTTTAGATGTCTATCTATTAGCAAATATCCATCCATCATCTATGTCAGTCACCTGTTTTGTTTTCTTACCTATGTTGTCAAGTTTTGGAAATTGAACTTATTATTTCAGCAAGTATAAGCATTCACTACTTTTTCAAATCTTGAATATTTATTTAAGGAGATGTTTGCAATATTCTTTTAAAGGACAGAACTTACTAATTAGATTTTGGTTTAAAATGATGAAATGCCAAGTCTTAGTTCACAGTTTATTTTAAATTTTATGAGAGTTTGCACTTGCCTTCTTTTCTCCTCCTGTCCTTCCCGAAACACTCCAGTCATTATCACATCATATTTATAGCAATCTTTCTCTGAAAAATGTGTTCATGGAACACTGACCATGTTTCACATATAAAACTGAATCCAAAGTAAATTGATTGAAAATATGCATATTGTGTTTAAGTTATGATGATGTCAAAGCAACTGGGTGACTTGGTTACCTCAGCACTTCAGATGTTCAAAGCATATCATTATCTGGCCAACTCTGTGGGAAAATGGCTATTGGGTAATTCCTGGGCATTTTAAAGAACAAAATAGCTACTTGAATTTTGAACTATTTTTCTAGTTCTGTTGTTATGCCCTCGGTGATGAACTTGAGGTATTTTCTTTTAAAATATGTTACTTTGAGAATTTCATACAATGTATTTTGATCACATTCACTGTAACTCCCCCAAGACTCACCTAATCTTCTCTACCCCACAACTTCGCACCTTAAATACCCCACTGACTACAGTATGTACTATCCATTTACTCAAGGGTACTGAGCCATCACAGAATTGTGGTCAACCACATTTTAATGGTGTTCTCCTGCTTGACACATTTCACACTTCTGATTATATGGAGTAGAGAGCGCTTTATAACTTGAATTCCAAAGATGTGAACCACGCATTGCTAACATGTAAAACTCTAATTTTTAATTGACATTTAAGTGATGCATTTTAAGGAATGCATGGCTACACTAATATTTGCACATATTTTGTGTATTAATTAGGCTTTATTTATAAAGTGCCATTTGTTGTATCAACTTCATTTTCTTGGTGAGTTGCAGAAGAATTTATCTACACTACTGGGGGTTTGGTCTCAAAATAGACAAAATAAATAATGTTGATTCTATAACATAATAACCTACTTTTAAAATCTGAAGTGCTGATAATGGTGTATCCAGTGTTACATTTCATGAAAAAAAAATGTTGTGAGTCATTTTACAATGAATTGTAGGTGTAAGCTGTTAATAGTTTGTCAAATTATGTGAATTGTGATGAAGGAGAAAAAATATCATTTCTTTTTTGTTGTTCATTATTAAATAGCTTCATGGATGTTGAGAAACAAAGCATATGGAAATTTCTATGTTCTAATGCTCTCTGTGTACATGTTTGGTGGTGCTGCTGTGCATATGCCTTGTCTGAATGTGCTGAGATGCAGGATCAAGACACTCCTGTAATAAATAAGACACTTAGGGTTAAATGTCTATATCATTAGTATTCCAAAGCTTCAAAGCAGCAATATAAAACAATTATGTTCAGAAATGAGAAGTTTACTGGCTATACTGCCACAGTTACATTATTTAGTAGCATGGATTACAAAAATGAAGTGGGGATTTGGCAATTTTATGGTCTATTGATCAAGGAAGGTTGCACAGAGACATAATTTAGGCCTTCAAATGAACTGGTTAGCTAGACTGTAAGTACTAATCAATTATTCAAATAATTAGGAATATACACTTCACCCTGTACTATCTACATAATCCCTGAATTATGACTGAGACAGATACAAGAATAACAAGAATAATTGCTGGGATATTATTTTTTACATGAAATGAGGTAATCTGATTTAAATCTTTCTTCCTTTTACCTCTTAGTTACAGGGCATGTTAGAAAGGATTTGACTGTGTCCCCACATTGTGTCTAATGCATCTCTTGCTCTGGCCACCACCTCTGGATTTGAGGAATGAAGCTATCCCTGTGACCAGTTGCAGGGTCGCCAACTCAGTTGAGTTCTGCGCTAGAAGACGGGCTCTTTTGTCTCACATTCTTGAAGCCTTTTCCTGGCCAGTATTGATTTGGCAGGAAAACACACTTCGTCTGTTGGGCTCTTGCCAGTCACTCGGTCCTGAAACTGGAGTTAGTAGCATCTTGCCAAAGATTAGACGGAGAAATCTGGATGCAGGCTGGCAATCCAAGCAAGCAGACCTAGCCAAATTGGCACCGTTGAGAAAACCTTGGAGAATCACAATTATTTTAGACAAAATACAAAGTTTGCGAGCTTTCTAAACATTATGTAAATCAGCCTTGATTCTTAATTCACAGAAGCACAGAAGTCCATCACTTTCAAGAAGCACGCAAATATAGTAGTGCCCTGAGCTAGGCCAAACTAAACCTTGGTTACAAAATGGAAAATTGGATGGTGCTGCTTTGGGAGTGTGTAAGCACCTGCAGTCACAAACAAAAGCTAGGTGCCTTAAAACCTTTCTCTTAATTCAGGATCCCTTACCCATCTGCACCATGGCTGAGCAATCTGTGGTTATACACTTGTGTTAAGAAAGTGGTGAGGGATATTAGCAGTCCCTATTCTTCATGACTCAAATGTACGATCTTGCTTAGTCTGATCCTTAGAATGATGTCGAGACAGTCAGTGCTTACTTGTGCCTGCATTTAATCTCAGAGAGCTGAAATTCAAGCACTGTACCCCAAGTGTGAATGAAGCTTGACATTTTATCCTTTTGGGTATCTTGTGGTTTTTACTAGAATTCATTGTAGCTAGAAATCAGTTTATGAGCTGAAATGTTGATTCCTGGCTCCCAAGCATTTGGGATTTTAGGTCTAGGTCAGGGCCTTCGATCTACCATGCTAAGAATGTAAGTCAGTCACAGAGCTGAAAACACTAGTCTATAACTTTTTTTAAATTTAATTTAATTTTCATTAATAACAGTTTATTCACTTTGTATCCCAGCTGTAGCCCCTTCTCCCCTTCTCTCCCAATCCCACCCTTCCTCCCTCTTCTCCTATGCCCCTCCCTCAGTCCAATAATGGGGAGGAGGTCCTCCTCCCCTTCCATCTGGCCCTAGCCTATCAGGTCTCATCAGGACTGCCTGCATTGTCTTCCTCTGTGGACTGGTAAGGCTGCTCCCCACTCAGGTGGAGGTGATCAAATTGCCAGCCACTGAGTTCATGTCAGAGACAGTCCCTGTTCCCATTCCTAGGTCGCCCACTTGGAGACTGAGCTGCCATGGGGTACAGCTGTGCAGGGGTTACAATGTTGTATATCTTTGTGTTGGAGAAAAGACACCCCCCACCCCAGCCCTGGCTTCTTATGCTGTGAGAGTCCCAAAGTTTCAGGTAGCTGCAATCTATCCTGTGATTCCTGTTCTTTCTTTAGACCCTGAGTGTGAGCACGCTTCCTTTTATTCTTCTGCAGGCCCCTGGGTCCTTTGTTAACCTGTGAATACTGAGCTCGTTCTTATTGGAGTATACGAAACTGTATGTAGAAACTTTGAAGGTCATCAGAAGCAGGAAACATTTGGGTAAAATGCACACCCTTGACTTAGCCATCAGCAGGGTATCACCTCTGATAACTCGGCTCTGAGAGTTGATGTCATCACTCACAGTCAGCACCGTGTCTCACCTCTTGGAAGAGAGGACTTATATCATCCAGCACCCTAAAGATGCTATAGAAAGTGTTTGAGGTCATCAATGAAAACCATTAGTACGTATTGTTATCATGGCTACCACAACTAGTATGAAGAACACACTTAATTTTCTTTAACAAATAATCTCAAAGTCTTCAGAGTTCTTGCTATCCATCAAATTCACTAATTTGTTTTCAGTTGAATATACTGAGGTGTTTACTTAGCAAGATAATTCCAATATGGCATTCTTGCTTTTAAGCCCAAGATAAACATAATTTAAAATGGCGGGAAATTTGAAAATACCATCAGAAAATAAATTAAAAGAATATTTTGTAATCATCAGGAAATATTATCCTTAATACAAAAAGGAAACTTCCCTGTTCAGATTATGTTTTTACATGATACATATTTAGTTGTAGAAAATTCCCCTTGAAAACAAAATCCAATGTCTGGAATTCTATTGCAGAAAGAAACAACTTAAAGCCGTGATGTCAATTCATGATTTTGAGATGAAATTGTTTCATCTGGGATTGAGGCTCTTATAAGCCAAACCTTCCTATAAAAGTTGAATGCACTGGGATTAATCAAAGTAATTTATAGTTTTCCCATTTGCATTCACTTTGAAATTATGGTGATTTCAAAGGGTGTTAAATTTTATTTGATTCAGCATCTAGTCTGAGTGGCCGTATTTCCTGCAAGTAGGTAGATGAGCTGTAGTAATTTCAATGATGACTTATGATTTGATGAATAGGATGAGCTAAGTGTCACAATTTGATTTGAATTTTGCCTGGGTGGTGTTTTATAATTCTTTGTAAGGTCCTTTAAAGTTTTTTTTTTTGTTTTGTTTTGTTTTTTTGTCAGCTATAAGATATCTCAATGGTGCAAGATATAAGAAGTTAGAAGAAATATTATAATACTTCTGAAATATTTTGGGCTTCTGGCTTTTTAATTTTGAACTAACTAACTTAACTAACTAATTAACTAATTAATTAATTGTAACAAGTTTTATGCTGGTACAGAGGGATGAAACAATTTTGCTGGGTTACTGTCATTTATGGATGAAGGTATAAAATCTTTATGGGTATTGTTCTCATCATGTGAAAATGAAAATCTGAGGCAAGAGAGTCAGGTTGCGATAGGGCTTCACTGTGAATATTGTAGTACTTTTCTTTACACAATACTGATAATACTCCTTGTGAAGGCATTGGCTGAGATTCTCAATTTATAGCTTTGGTTGGTTGGTTGCTATTATTATTATTATGAAATAGAAGCTAAGCAAGAAGGAGGACTTAGGTTGAGGATGTTCAATCCTCACTCAGAAAGGTAAATGGGATGGACATAAGAAGTGGGAGAAAACAGGTAACAGGACAGGAGCCTACCACAGAGGGCCTCTACCTCTACCCAGCAAGGTATCAGAGCAGAGTCTGAGACTCATTGCCAAACTTCGGGTAGAATGCAGGAAAACTTATGAAAGAAGGGGGAGTTAGAAAAACCTGGAGGGGACTGGAGCTCCACAAGGAGAGCAACAGAACCAAGAAATCTGGACACAGGGGTCTTTTCTGAGACTGATACTCCAACCAAGGACCATGCATGGAGATACCTAGAACCCTTGCACAGATGTAGCCCATGGCAGCTCAGTCTCCAAGTGGGTGCCCTAGTAATGGGAACAGGGACTGTCTCTGACATAAACTCAGTGACTGGCTCTTTGGTCACCTTCCCCTAAGGGGGGAACAGCCTTACCAGGACACAGAAGAAGACAATGCAGGTAGTCTTGATGAGACCTGATAGGCTTGGGTCAAATGGAAGCGACTTGGGGAGGGGCATGGGAGGAGATAAAAGAGGGAGAGTGTCATTGGGAGGGATTGAGAGAACGGGCTAGAGCTGGGATACAAAATGAACAAACAGTAATTAATAAAAAACAAATTAATTTACTGCAAAGAAAATAGAACTTTGGAGATGAGGCTTATGGGATGGAAGAACATTTGCAAAGTCTTGGGGAGTGTGGGAGATTGACCAGAAAAGTAGGTAGATAAAGGGAAAATGACACAATAAATGAGTATTGAATTTCAGAAAAGGGGGAAAATAGAGCTCATTTTTGGGGTGAACAAAAATGCAAGTGTTGAGATGAAAATCAGTGAGTTGTATGCAGGATTAGGGAGAAGGTATGTTAGGAAATTTGGAGGTTCTAAATGAAGAGCAAGAATAAATGAGAATTGTTAAGTGAAGGAGTCATTTGACAGAGGACTTTGGTTCTAGACTTCAGAATGCAGCTTTTTGTAAGTGAACTATGTAGAGCCAAAAGGTACTGTAACAGATTCTAGGGCCTGAGTGTATAAAAATACAGAAAGCCACAAGAGTCAAGTACTACTCTTGCATTAAAATAGTTAGGCTAAGTAGAATCTGTCTACTTTAGGAAGGGAACAAGATCATTTGCTAGATAGAGGTTGCCAATAGTCACTTTCTTATATACTTGCATAAGTCTAAGGATATCGGAGCTTGTAACTAAAAGAATGAAGCGTTAGAAAGAAGAAGGCAGAATTTTGGACTCATTAGATATTTCTTCAGGTGATAGGTGATCTCCAAACCTGCTGCTGCTCTTTCTGCTAGACAGAAAGGCTGAGGCTAAGTCACACATCCCTGTCAACAAGCTACAAATCATCTGCTGACAGGGAAATGTAGGTCACCTACCTGGTGGTTTTGAATGATACACAGCTACAACCATGAAGTATTTGTGTTATTGACTGAACTTGCCATTAGTTGCATTGGCATTCCAGAGATGTCGCCCCAGGCAGGGGTATGTTTGAAATAAGAGTGTGGGTTCACTGGTTGAGAGGTTTCTCTGGGACAACAAACATCCTTAAGGAGCTTTTTAAATGAGTGATTGTGTTAGAAGTGTTAGTCAACAGAGAGAAAAACTCTGAACTGTATTTTTGTGTGAGCAGAGATCAGGAGATGGATTTAATCAAGGTACCAATATTTTATGAAATCTCCCCCAAGTTACTGGACAGCACTCTGACATTTGTGTTTGCTTCTTCCTAGTGTATCTGGCATGAAGAATGTTGGATAGGACCCCCCACACACACACACACAAACACACATTCTAAGGTTTCAAAGGCAGGTATCTAGAAGTCATACAACTGGATTTGGATAATCAGAATTTTTAATTAATGTATTTTTAAAAATCTCAAGCTTGTATCTAGAATAAGCAAAAAAAAAAAAAAAGGTTAAAATACAGTTAATGGAGTCATTGTGAGGAGTCTTTGGAGAAACACAGAGCTGGACTCTGTGTTGAGTGGAATCTCTTTCTCAGTGTTTCCCTTGCCTGTTGCACAGACAGAAAAGTTAATGATAATGGTCTGAGCTTCAGAAGTGCAATGACTTTTCTGATTCTGGTTTTCTGACTAGGTTTCCAGGACTCCGTGTGATTTTTTTTTCTTGTTGAGTGGGTCTGAAGTCCCATATCTACCATGCTGCTCTCCAAGTCCACTGATAGGGGAGGTACTCTTACCCTACCATCTGACCCTAGCCTATAAGGTCTCATCAAGACTGGCTGCATTGTCTTCTTCTGTGGCCTAGTAAGGCTGCTCCCCCCTCAGGGGGAGATGATCAAAGAGCCAGCCACTGAGTTCATGTCAGAGACAGTCCCTGTTCCACTTACTAAGGAACTCACCTGGTTACTGAGCTGCCACGGGCTACATCTGTGCAGGTGCTCTAGGTTATCTCCATGCATGGTCCTTGGTTGAGTATCAGTCTCAGAAAAGACCCCTGTATCCAGATATCTTAGTTCTGTTGCTCTCCTTGTGAAGTTCCTGTCCCCTCCAGGTCTTTCTATCTTCCCCTTCTTATAAGATTTGCACTCTCCCCAAAGTTTGGCAATGAGTCTCAGACTCTGTTTTGATACCTTGCTTGGTAGAGTCTTTCAGAGGCCCTCTGTGGTAGGCTCTGTTCCCTGTTTTCTCCCTCTTCCAATGTTCATGCCATTTGCTTTCCTGAATGAGGATTGATCATCTTACCCAGGGTCTTCCTTCTTGCTTAGATTCTTTAGGTGTACTGATTTTAGGATGTTTATCCTATAATATATGTCTAATATCCACTTATAAGTGAGGATATACCATGTGTGTCTTTCTACTTCTGGGATACCTCACTCAGGATGATCTTTTCTAGATCCCATCATTTGCCCACAAATTTCATGATTTCCTTGTTTTTAATTGCTGAGTAGTATTCCATTGCATAAATGTACCACAGTTTCTGTATCTATTCCTCAGTTGAGGGGCATCTGGGTTGTTTCCAGATTCAGTTGATTACGAATAAAGCTGCTACAAACATGGTTGAGCAAATGTCCTTGTTGTGTACTTGAGCCTCTTTTGGATATATGCCTAGGAGTGGTATAGCTGGATCTTGAAACACTATTCCTAATTCTCTGAGAAAGTGCTATATTAATTTCCAAAGTGGTTGTATAAGTTTACTTTCCCACCAGCAATGGAGTAGCGTTATCTTTTCTCCACATCCTCTCCAGCATGTATTGTCATTTGAGTTTTTGATCTTAGCCATTCTTATGGGTGTAAGGTTAAATTTCAGGGTTGTTTTGATTTGCATTTCCCTGATGACTAAGGCCGCTGAACATTTTTTAACTGTTTCTCTGCCATTTGATATTCCTCTACAGAGAATTCTCTGTTTAGCTCTGTACCCCATTTTTTAATTAGATTACTTTGTCTCATTCTTGACTTCAGTGGGATTGCTTCAAGTTTTTCTCCATTGAAGATGATGATCAGAGATCAGGAGATGGATTTAGCTCTGGTTGGCTTTGGGTTCCTCATATTTAGCTTTTGTTGTGTTGCGATATATTCCTTCTAGTCATGAATTTCCTTGGACTTTTAACATGAATACATGCTGGATATTGTCAAAGGCTTTTTCTACATCTATTGAGACCATGTAACCTTTGTCTTTAAATACATTTGTGTGGTTTATTACATTTACCGACTTGAATATATTAAGCTATTTGCATTTTAGGAATAAACCCAACTTGTTCATTGTGGTTAATTTTTTTATATGACTTTACTCTGTTTCCAAGTATTTTATTGAGTAATTTTGAATCTATGTCCATCAGGGATATTGTCCTGTTTTCTCTTTTTGTTATGTTTTACCTGGCTTGGGTATTAGAGTGATACAGGCTTCATAGAAAGAGTTTGGGTGTACTCCTTTGGTTTCTATTTTTTGAATAGTTTAAGATTTGGCTGTAACTCTCTTTTGAAAGTCTGGTAGAATTCTGCTGTGAATCCATCTGGCCCTAGACTTTTTTTTTTTTAACTGGAAGAGCTTTTATCACTATTTCAATCTTCTCATTTGTGATGGGCTTGTTTAGGTTATTGACTTCTTGGTTTAATTTTTGTGGTTTGTCTAAAATCTGGAAACTCATCCATTTTGTTTAGGTTTTTCCCAATTTAGTGGAATACAGGTTTTTAAAGTATTTGTAATTTCTTTGGAGTCTCTTGTAACATTTCCCCCTCTTCATTTTCGATTCTTTTGCTTTGGGTCCTCTATTTTAGTTAGTTGGGACTAGAGTCTGTCAATCTTGTTTATCTTCTCATAGAACTAGCTCTTAGATTTTTTTTGAATATTTGTATTTTTTTCTATCTCATTATTTTCTCCTCTGAATTTTATTATTTCTCGCTGTAAACTGGGTTTGGATTTGATTTATTTCTGTTTTCCCAAAGTTTTGAGTATCATCATTCAGTTGTTTATTTGTTTTATTTCTTATTTGCATTTTTCTACATGTAGACATCCATTTAGACCAGCACCATTTGTTGAAGATGCTATCTTTTCCCCATTGTATGGTTTTGGCTTCTCTGTCAAAAATCAAGTATTCATAGGTGTGTGAGTTTATTTTTGAATCTTCACTGCGATTCCATTGATCCATCGGTCTGTTTCTATGCCAGTACTATGTTGTTTTCATTATTATTTCTCTATAGTAACTTGGCGTGACTCTAAAAAAACAAGTGAAACACCTTCAAGTCTCTGAAGAAAGAAATTGAAGATATCAGAGATGGAAAGATCTCCCATGCCTCATGGATTGGTACAATTAACATAGTGAAAATGTCAATCTTACCAAAAGCAATCTACATAACCAATTCAATTCCCATTAAAATACCAACACAATTCTTTACAGACCTTAAAATAAAATTCTTAGTTTCATATGGAAACACACACACACAAAAAAAAAACACAATAGCTAAAATAATCCTCTACAATAAAAGATCTTCTGCATGTATCTCCATGCAGGGTTTGAAATCTCAAACCCTGATTTCAAGCTTTACTAAAGAACAACAGTAAAAACAAAACAAAAACAGAAAAAAACGGCACAGTACTGGCATAAAAACAGATTTGTTCTATTTCTTAACCATCATTTTTTTAAATCTAGGCACTTAGTGCTCTAAATTTTCCCCTTAGGATTATGTTCAGCATAGCCAAAAATTTATTACATCATATTTTCATTTTTAATTAAAAGAATATTTAAAAATATTTTTTAATTTCTTAATTGACCCATTCATTGCTCAGTGATGCATTTTTAAAATTTCTATGAACTTGTATATTTATTAGATATTTGTTTGCTGTCAGTTTTGTTTTTGTTATATTATGGTCAGACAGGATACACAGAGTTGTTTCAATCATTGTAAATTTGTTAATATTTGTGCTGTGTCCCTGATGTGGTGTGTTTTAGAGAAACTTCCATGTCCTTCTGTTTAGAATGTATATATTTTATAAATATCTGTTAAGTCAACTTAATGTATGTCATTTAATTTTGATACTTTTGTTTATTTTTGCTCCAGATTACTAGAGAATGAGGGTATTAAAATCATGTTATTAACAGATTATGTTCCATGTCTTTAAAGTCAGTAGTACTTTTCCTTTTTTTTTTTTTTTTTGAATTTTGGGACACCAGAGCTTGGTGCATATATGTTTATAATAGTAATGTCTTCTTTCTTAACTATTCCCTTGATCAGAATGAAGTGGCCTTCTTTATCTGTTCTGATTAGTTTTAGTTTTATGTCTATTTTGTCAGATATTAGAATATCTATACTTGCTTGCTCTGTAGCCCCATTGGGCTCATCTTTTTACTCAAAGTTTATGTATAGCTTCAAAAAAAAGTGGAAGTTCTAGGTACCAGATAAATTTTGTTTCTTGATCTATCCAATCAGTATGTGCCTTTTGAAATTGAGACCATTAACATTAAACTTATTATTGAAATGTCTGTGTTAATATCAGTCATTGTGTGGGCTTTTAGTGCTGTTTGCGTTCTCTGTGGTACCTTGTGTTTTTGTAATTAGGGCTTGTATTTCTTTCTACAGGCTGTTGGCCTTGTTCTATCTTAAACCTGAAATATTGCTTTTTGTGTTTTCTTGAGGTTGTTTTATTGGCTATAAAATTTTTTAGGCTGTTTTATCATAATTTTTTTTCTTTATTCTTTACCTATGTCAGATAGTTTTGCTGGGTATATTAGTCTATGTTGGCCTTTCTGATCTTTAGGAGTTGGGTTGCATATTTCTAGGCTCTTTTGTCTTTCTAAGTTTCCATTTAGAAATCAGGTCTGATGTGTTTTCCTTTGTAGGTGACTTGTGTCATTTTTTTCTTCTTTTCTTTTCCTCATGAAACTTTCAAATACACTTTCTTTGTACTGCATTCTTTGTGTTTTAACTATGTTATACAATGGGGATATTTTGCTTGTTTGTTATTATGTGCTTCTTGTGTCTGTGTGGGTATATTTTTCTTTGATTCAAGAAATTTCTCTATTGATCTTGTTGAAGATTTGGTCTATCCCATTAAATTAGGATTCTTCTTTCACATCTATGCTTACATTTGGAAGGTTTAGACTTTTTATGGTGCTTCACATTTCTTGTATGGTCCTTGTCTATGTTTTTTTTTTCTTCCATATTCCTTGTTCATTTGGTCTAGATCTTCTACTTTATTATCTAGTCTTGATATTCTATCTTCTGCTTGATTCATTCTAATTTTAAG
Organism: Rhombomys opimus; assembly: GCA_010120015.1. NCBI lineage: Eukaryota > Metazoa > Chordata > Mammalia > Rodentia > Muridae > Rhombomys > Rhombomys opimus. The sequence goes on from REGO01000026.1 coordinate 7,011,353, forward strand.
ACTTCCTTTGAGTTTTCTAATTGAGCTATTCAGTTTTTTAATTTCAACTTTATTTCAGCTTGGGTCTTCTATTTATTTGTTGCATTATTGTTTTTAAGTCTGCCTTTTCATTGTCATTTACTTCAACCATATATTTGTGTTACCTTGGGCATCACTAAAGCATCTATTCTCCTTAATCTCTTTCTCCTTAATTTCTGAGATTTGTTTCTTTCTATCTTTTTTAAACTCCTTGAACTTTTGGATGAAGTTTATGATTGTTCTGTGTCATGGAGTTCATGTAGTTACTTCTCAATGGTAAATATTTTTACAGGAATGATAAGTTTTGGAGGGGAGACATTAGCTTGATCTTTCATATTGCTTGATTTTTTTTGCAATGACATTTTGGTTCATGGATTTCTTTTGTTATTTCTACAGTTGATATGGACAGAGCAGTCAGGACAGAAGAGAGGTTGTGACAGTGGGTTTGGCTATTTTATGTGTAGTAAAGTCAGGTAGAAATAGGGGATTGGGCTGGTATGTAAGATGTATATCTAATCCAAGCCTGAAGTGTGGGTATAGATGTGGGTAGGTGGAAAGGTTGAATACAGAATGTAAAGGGGATCTAGGTTGGTGGTACAGGTAAGGCATGTCCTGGTAGGAAACGGGATGGCCAGACTAGGCCATGGCACTAGGTTTGGAACTCAGGCTGGATTTGGTAAGTCAAAGAGGGTGAGTAGAGGAGAGGGTCAGGCAGATTCAGTGGTCTAGACTCTGGAGAAATATGTGTGGGATCTGAGTAGGTTGAATAGCTAGATGTTTCTGGGTTTTTAATGTAATTGCTCTGAGTTACAAACTTTACTATTAGGACAACCTTCATTGTGCCCCATAGATTTGGATCCATTGTGGCTTTTAAATTTTTATTTAGTTCCAAGAGTTTTCATTTCCTTCTTGATTTCTATGATGACCCAGTTATCACTTGATAGTTGTTGCTTAATCACCATTGTGTATTTTTTTGTAGTTTCTCCTGTTGTTGATTTCTAGCTTTATTATATTGTGGTTAGAAACAGTATAAGGTGTTTTTGCTATTTACCTATACTTGTTGCGTCTTTGTGCCCTAATATTAGATGCATGCACAAAGTCATGCTGTCAACCTTCTAGCCTGGAGGGAGGAGGGGCTTATGAGCTTCTACCCCTAGAGTTGATGGGTTTTGAGGTGGGAGACAAAGGTTTATTTATTTGTTGATTGATTGATTGATTGATTGGGTATAGCCCCTATAAGGTATATCACTCTCCAGTGAAAGGAAGGAGTGTGTGACCAACACAAGTTAGACTTGCGGTATTCTTTTGAAAGACAAAAACCATAAGACACAAATTTGGAAAGTTAGGAGGAGGTGGATTTGGGAGGAGCTAGAAGAAGAATAAGGAGCTGAATATGATCAAGGTACGTTGTATAAACTTCTTAGAGATGTACTAAAATACATCCTAAGAGCAGATGCTGTACTGCTAAATCATTTGTTCCTTCCTAGAGAAGGTCTGGAATCAGAATAGAGGGAAACCCCAACCTTAGTGCTTGTGCATTATCTGGCCTGACTGGGGTCACATGGCCTTTCCTGGATCCAATGTTCTCAACTTTAACATGGCATATACCCCCAAGTTTCTGGGATGACTCAAAGAAATATCTTCTTCAATGCCTGTATATTACAGTTACTCAAAAACATTAACCTTTGCTTTGGTCTGCTAGAAAAGAATGAATAGAAATACCCAATTCTGCTCGGGGACTTGAAGGGGAAAAGTTGATTCCTTTGGGAGTCATCCATCAGTAGCAGTCAGTTGAGATTTAAACATTTTCCCATAAATTTTTACCTAGTTCCTGTGCTGCAGTGAGTGAGTAGTTAAAGTTGGCAGAGGGTGTGATTTTGATGGATTATGCCCAATTTTCTTTCACAATCTTTCCATCCACCAGTAGTGAGATGTAGATAGCATTTTAGCTTGAGGAATGCAAACTACTGGAAAATCACAGCCTTGACACTTGGTACAAACAGATATTATTTCTTACTTTCATTTAAAATACCAATGCATGAATTATTTTTTTCTTACCTGAGATTTTTTAAGACTGTTTAAAAATTTCAAGAAGTATTATCACATTTGTTTCTGAGGCAGTGGGATGCAAAGCCTTTTCCTACCTCCCTTCTGATGAGTGAAGTTGGTTGCAATTGGCAATGAGTGTTAGAGTTCCAGTGTTTAAAAGTGTATCTTTGTGCATCTAAAGAAACTAAGCAAGGAGAGGACCCTACCTAAAACAGTCAATCCCCATCCTGAAAGGCAAAGAGGATGGACATAAGAAAACAGGAAACAACCTAG
>REGO01000026.1:7015882-7030258 GCA_010120015.1 Rhombomys opimus
GTATTTAATAAAAGTTAAATAAAAAATTAAAAAAAAAGCAAAAAAAAAAAAGTGTATCTTTACCTACTTTGTTACATTTGTTTGAAGGTGTCTTTTTTTTTTTCATATGTCAAGGGAGGATATAGATACTGCTTTCAGGATCTATCCATCAAAAAGATTAACACCCACATTAACTAAAACCATGTTTATTTATAAACACTACTGCATTGTCAAAAGTATAGCTCTAATGTCAAGCAAATCTAACTTTATGACTGGTTCTGCCCCATAGTAGCTATATGAACCAGGAGAGGTGTATAAGCCTTGGTAGTTAATGCAACCTCCACTATAGAGAATATCAGGGTTCTCAAGAGACATAGAAATTATGGAATGAAACTCTCTCTCTCTCTCTCTCTCTCTCTCTCTCTCAATATGTATATATAATCACAAGCAAACACTAAACACCAGAATTAGGACCTCATCCAGCCTTATGTAAGTGCTTTATTTAGACGGTGCCATGAACAAACTTACCTCTGGAGGAAACAGATTTAGGAAACTTTTTGCAATTCCCCATTTTTAAGTGGAGGCGTCAGGAGCTTCTAGGGCAGCAGGATTAGAGGCAGGAGAAGGTCATGGGGCCTGGAACTGTCTCAGGATATGTATCTCCTAGAAACTGTTCTATGCTATTATCCCAGAAGGGAGCTGAGGCCGCCAGTGTCCCAGCTTCTCAGTCTCTGAGGAACTAGCTGGGGACTCAACAATGTTTCAAGGTAAGCCCACCAGAAACCACCACAAGGGCACTTTGAGGCCTGAAATAAAGAAAGTCTGTATTGCCAGTGAATACAAGGAGGAACTTGTCCACATAATGTTGCCCAAAGCTTTACAGCTTTTTGTCCCTTACACAACCAACCCCACACACACCCACACACACAATCCTAGTTGTCATACTACAATTAGGAAAAAGCAGAACTATAGAAGCCAGAAATCAAGGTTAGTAAGATTATGGACACCTTATGGTCTTTCCTGGAACTATGGGTTAGGTCTTTGTTCCTGTTTTGGAAGGTATTAGGGGACTCTGTGCTGGGTTTTAAGGGTAGAATGGTGCCTCTAACATAGAATCAGTCATTTTAAGGTCAGGGTCTCTGTTACAGAGGGCCTTAGAGAGTCTGTGGAAGCACTCTTAGATTTCCAGAAGATAAAATCATTTGTCATTTAAAACTATAGATTTTAAACATATTTCTGACTTGTACTGAATTATGGCATCCATATTGCAAAATATTCATGATATGAAAATGTCAATGTTCATGATATTGCACATTTGGCAAAATCATCAGATTTGTTGCATTAGACACACCCATAGACCTTCTTTTCATCTATAGATAAGGTTGGATTGTTCTCCTAGGCTCAAGGAAGGCACTGTATCTCATGTGAGCAGTAGAATTTGCAAAGTTTACAGCCCCTTGTTGCTCTAGTTCTGGAAAAAAGATGACTTCCTCCTATAAGGAAGTGCAAAGAAGCACATCTAAGAAGTCCTTGAAAATGAAAGATGAAAGAAAATGAAGAAGCAGAGATAGACAGAGTGCAGAGGAGATACATAGCTGATTGAAAACAACTTAGATGTTGAAGCTGAAGATCATTACTGGGGAACCAGTAAAACCTAAGAAGTCAGCACACAGGGTATATACTCACTCATAAGTGGATATTAGACATATAATATAGGATAAACATACTAAAATCTCTACACCTAAAGAAGCTAAAATCAAGAAGGAGGATTCTGGCTAAAATGCTCAATCTCCATTGAGAAAAGCAAAAAGGAAGGTCATCAGAAGAAGGAGAAAACAAAAAACAGGACAGGAGCCTGCCACGGAGGGCCTCTGAAAGGCTCTACCCTGGAGGGTATCAAAGCAGATGCTGAGACTTATGGCCTACCTTTGGGCAGAGTGCAGGGAATCTTATGAAAAAAGTAGGAAATAGTAAGACCTGGAGAGGACAGGAACTCCACAAGGAGAGCAACATAACCAAAAAATCTGGGCACAGGGGTCTTTTCTGAGACTGATAACCCAACCAAGGATCATTCATGGAGATAACCTAGAACCCCTGCACAGATGTAGCCCATGGCAGTTTAGTGTCCTAGTGGGTTCCATAGTAATGGGAACAGGGACTACCTCTAACATGAACTGATTGGCCTGCTCTTTGATAACCTCACCCTGAGGGGGGAGCAGCCTTATCAGGCCACAGAGGCATCCACTCCTGATGAGACCTGATAGAGTAGGATCAGAAAAAGGAGAGGAAGACCTCCCCTATCAGTGTACTTGGGGAGGGGCATGGGTGGAGAAAGGGGAAGGACAGTGGGATTGGGAGGGGAGGAAGGAGGGAGCTACAGGGGCGATACAAAGTGAATAAAGTATAATTAATAAAAATAAAAATTAAAAATATTTAAAAAACCCTAAGAATCAGGTTACATGTAAATAGTTAAGACCCATACAACAGACTTGTTACCCAAAACAAAAATCAATATAACAAGAAGAAAAACCTACAACAAACAAAACAACAACAAATCACAAAACCAAAAATAAAATTCTCTTCCTTGGGTCATCCAGCCAATTGGCCCAAACTGATCAACATTGATTCCCAAGGAGTATGATCGCCTAAGGTAACAAGCCCCTAAAACTCCAATCTTTCCAGTAATTCCTTTGATAAATATAGGGGTAAAGATCCAGGAAGCAACAGAAGCCAGCCACTTGGTGATTGGAATGCTAGAAGGAGAGCATTGGTTCTTTAACTGTTCTCAATTGTACATAAGAAAAGGCTGGCTATGCCTTGACCCCAAACTTTATTACATTGAGATTAAAATTCAACAATAAATTCTGCATTCTATCCTTACAACTATAAATGGGACCAATCTGAGCAGCACGAGCAATCTCTATGAAGGGCATGCCTGCTTAGTGTTACCAAGGTAACCCCTAGATAGTTCCTCCTGTGCAGATTCCTGTAGTTAAGCATAGCAGGTTAACATCAGAAATGGCGGTATCTCCAGGCCACAGAGCCTACCTGGCATGTTTACACTCATGGCTTATCTAAGTGTACCTCCTTTACACTGAAGGAGGCCTGCATGTATGTCTGTAGGTGTCAGATCTTGGAGTTACAGACAGTTGTGAGCTGCCATGTGGGCGCTGGGAATTGAGCCCAGGTCCTCTGGAAGAACAGTCAGTGCTCTTAACTGCTGAGCCATCTCTGCAGCCCCCAACCTCATTTTCCTTCCCCTGCTGGAGTTGGCAAACATTGCAGGATCTACTGCAATTGGTACTTCACTCCCAATTGTTGGAGGTAAAAACTTCAAAGAACTCAGTGCTTAAGTAGACACAGACCTGGGTCATTTGGAAAGTTCTGTTTCCCATAGGGAAGCATAAGTAGATTCCTTATCAGAGAGCAGTCTTCAAAATCACAGAGGTCTGTACCTCCTTATAGAAAGAAGAGGTTTCTGTAAGACACTGGGAAAAAAAAAACGTTGTTACTTCTAGGCCAACCCAAATGGGGGATAAACCTAGCAAAACATGTAACATAACATATTATAACATAACATAACATAACATTACATTATATAGCATAACATTACATAACAAACCAAAAAACTTAGCTGTCATCAAAAATAACCTTTAAAAAAAGCCAAAAAAAAAAAAAATTCTTGTTTTCATGGTTGATTACTCTACTTAAGGACATTGCTCGGCCATTAATCCTTTTGCTCCTAAACCTCACCATAGGTCCCTGCTTACTCCATCGCCTACATAACCATGTAAAACAGAGAGTAAATTCTGTAAAACTGTTACTCCTGAGGAGGAGATGTAACCTTCACCTGACTGACAATGATGCTAGAAGTACCATTAGGACTTTAAAACCCAGAAGGGAGGTCCTAACACCTGCCGGAACACGAGCGAAGATTTCATAGTCCAAGGAAATCGCTTAGTTAAAAGGTTCATAAATGTACTAACCTTGCTTTTTTCCTTCTGTGCTTCTTGGTACCTGAAATATGCCAGTCAGGATATGTTTTTTTGTGCTTAAAAGACAAAAAGCTGTAGGGCTTGGGGCACATGATTTGGACAAGTATCTTGTGGCGCTGGCAACAAAGGCTTTTTTCTGGCTTTAAGAATATCCTTGTGCAGGGAGTCTAGGTCCTCTCCACACATGATCTTTGGTTGATTCATCATACACAGAGAAAGAGGATCCAGACAGTCCTGATGAGACCTGATAGGCTAGGGTCGGATAATAGGGGAGGAGGACCTCCCCTATCAGTGGACTAGGGGAGGGGCATAGGGAAAGAAGAGGGTAAAAGGGTGGGACCAGGAGGAGATGAGGGAGATGGTTACAGCAGGAATACAAAGTGAATAAATTGTAATAGTAAGAATAACAATAATGAAGAAAGAATGTCCTTGTGGTGGTCTCTAGTTGGCTTACCTTGCAATACCACCTTCTCCCTAAGTAGACTTAGCAAAACTCCCGCTACTCACTTAAACTCATGAATTATAAACTTCCTTTTTAATTCCGATTGTCCAGCAGGTAAAATCTGACACAGGTTTATAAGCACAACTTTCAAGGCATGTGCTAATTCCCCAAGATGCTAATTTAAATCTATAGCAAAGAAAATTATTTTGCTAATATCTTTTGTAATTCATGACTGTCTTTAATAATTAAATTATTACTTTCCATTTTCTTGTGAATCAGTGTTTACTACTTCTCTTATCTAATCTTCATCCCATTTTACCCAGGATTTCACATTGTGTTCGCTATGGTAAAGAACAAAATGTCAAATCATTTGCTCAGTCAAACATACCTTAGTAATCTTAATAGCCACACTTTTATAATGAGAGAGAGAAAAACAGACAGACAGACAGATAAACAGACAGACAGATCAAAATAAAGCTTGCCATGGCTACAAAAAAAAAAAAAAAAAAAGGTTGAACTAGAGGACTTCCCATCTGCATGCTTGGAGAAGAAGCATAATTTTGTCCCTTTAATTGCATATGAACCTTAAAAATTGATACCATTTTTGCATTTAAAGAGGCAAGGTAGCCACATATTGAAAATCAAATGCGTTAGAGTTTAAAAACACCGAGAGCTTCTGACTCATTGGTTTTAAAGCTTTAAAAATCAGCATAACTCTTACTAATTTTATGGTTAAATTAAATAAAATTGGCTCTAAATAGATACATTAGAGAAAAGCAAAGTGCATATGGTTTAAATTGAAGGAGGAAGGGATGATAGTAATCCAGTCATTAAGGAGGTAGAGGTGCTGGTACTCCAGCCATGTCCCTCTTCCTCTACTATAAGGTGACTTCGGAGGAGTTTCCAAGAAAACTCAGTATTTTGTACAATAAGTTCTACTACCCCATACAGTGTGGAAGAACATACTCAGTTAGACAGAATGACTAGTTAGTAGCATTACATATTTGTAATCTAGTGATTATCATGAATTAGGAAAACTTCTAAGTCCTTGATAGGGTTTCCAAGCATTATCTTTATATCAAGTCAGCCAGAGTTTGTGCTTGAGTCTTCTCCAGCAAGTTTAGATACACACACACACACACACACACACACACACACACCACAAAACTCTAACGTTTTAAGTAAGTTTGGAATTTTTGTTGTGCTGCATCACAGCTATCCTTGACCACATACAACTAATGGACTGTGCGCTGGACATGCATGACAGTGACAGACATTCTCTTTTCCTTGCCTTGTAGATGAAGTCAGGTACTTAACTAGTTACTACTGAATCAAGAGTAGACCTCAGGTGTCCTTAATCCTTAGGATGAGTGTTCTGAATCTCACAATAATCACCTTCCAAACCTGCCTTTGATTAGAACTGATATTTAGTATCAACAAAAGTATGTGATTTTAGTCCTCTGTTTCCTTATCAGCCCTTTTTGTTCTCTGCACCAGTTTAACAAATACCAGAAAGGCTTAACCGGGGCCAGAGGGCTTAAAGTTTTTACATTGTCACACGCCCCCAGGAATCAAGTTACAGGCAGCTACAAGCCGTGTGCTGCAGTAGTGGTAATGCTACCTTGACCTTGGCATGAGTGGGAACATAGGGATGTAAAAACTAATAAGACATAGTGGGAAAGACAGAAAAATGAACTTGAAAGACCTGGCTGGAATCCAGGGACAGAATTAGATCTGTGTACAATGTTACTAACTGGGTTTACCTTTCTGTAGTTTTGTGGTTCCTGAGATTACATTTGTGTACTGTTTAAGTAACTAGGGATAATGTTACCTTTCCTTTTTTCCCTTTGGTTTTCTTTAAGGTAGATCTGAAAGGAACAGGCTAGCTTTACAGGTTTCTTTATAAATTCTATACCCCATGTTAAACTAAGAATTCCCAGTACTTTTCCAGAAAGCAGGAGGTGAATGGAGAAAAGACCCTACCCCATTGCAAATGAATGCCAAAGGTCTCCTCCCCGCTGTGGAGGAGTGTCCAGATCTGCAGTACAAGATAATGTTGCTTAGTAACTGGTCCAGACATCACACATCACACCCCCCTAACCTGGGATGGGACCAGTGGACTTGACGCCTAAAATGAACCAAGCATTTTAAAAGTCAACTACCCAATCCAGTGTTGCCAAGCTCGCAACCTCTGCGGTTCCCACGTTCCTTCCTTTAAAAACCTCAGACTTCTGTCTCTCCTTGCTGTTCCTCATTGGTTTTGTGTGTGGGGGGGGGGGCAGCCCCATCCTAAGATGGCTCAATTAAACCTCTTGCTATTGCATCGATGATCGGTCTCCTGAGTTCTCTTCATCCCCCTCGGAAAGTTAGGGCCCCCCCCCTTGAGCCTAACAGATCCTTCTTGATGCTGCCTCTCCCCCTCCCCCTTTTTAAGAGTTGAACACATTTTTTTGTTGGATTAGTGGACACATTGGCAGCATTATCTCTTCATCTAATTAGCCAACTTATTGAGTCCAGATAGAACCCTCTTTTTCTTCTTTCTATGCTTACTTTGCTGTGAATTCCATCAAGGCCAGTTGCAGAGTGACAGGGCCAGTCATGCACAAATTCGCTGTTACCAAAATGAGATGTAGGCTAAGATGTTTGAATGGCCTGCCAATTGTATGCTCTACTTGAGGTTGAGAACAAAATTCAGTCAACACATTTTTATACTGCTCATCTGAAAATGTTCAATAAACTTATAATTATTATAAGTTATGCACCTCTCAGCCAGGCACTGTGGCATACACCTATAATCCCAGCACTCAGGGAGGCAGAGGCAGGCAGATCTCTATGAGCTCAAGGCCAGCCTGGTCTACAAAGCAAGTCCAAGACAATCAAGGCTACACAGAGAAACCCTGTCTCATAAAACCATTATAAATGTCCACTCCAGTGAGCATGGCTATCCTTTTAATTGGGTGAGTTGTTCAATGTGGGTTAAAATGTGTACCAATGACTAACTTTCTTGTCTGAGGTCAAATTTGTAATGTGACATGAAAATACTAAAATTTAGGACAGAAGGTTTATATCTTGTGAACTCTGACATATGCATCCGTATTTAAAAAATCATATCTTAAAAATGCTAGTATTTTAGGTGGTATAGAATCTTTAGTTCAAAAATTTAAACCCAATTTAGTCAGATGTAAAAATGATGGTTCTATCTCCTGAGATGGCTTATACGAGAGAATATTTGCTCAATATTTCAAGATCCTCAGATTGAAAATGCTGTGTAAATACTGGGCCAGATTAGCTCGCCATGTGTCTCCTTGTGTGCACAGAGCTTTTGCTGACTTTAACGGGTGGAATGTGGGGGGAGAATCTGGCTCATTATTAGTTTTCCTATTTTGATTTGATCAACTGTTGTCAATTACAGACATTGGTAATTACCCACAGAAAAGGAGAGGAGGGAGAAAAGAACTTGCTATCATAATATTTATCTTATCAGTTATGGTATTTTCCTATATTGAAAAAAAATATTGTGGTGAATTGTGTAGCACAGCAAGCACTGATTTTCTAGTGCCCTGCACTCAAGTGTATTTTACACAGATTAAAAAAATAAAAACATTTCCAGATACAATCTATGTTCACAGAGTACATTTATTTTCCTTTCCACTTTTCCCTGTGAATGCTGGTTTTTTGTTGTTGTTGTTTTGTTTTTTTGTACTCTTCCCACTGAGATGTGCCCCTTACATTCTAGCCCCCGTTAACTGTAGAGCCCAAACTTCCGATGTCCAAACATTATGTGACGACTGAAGAATTTTATACACGTATTGTTCAATGGAGTTGATAATGTCTTGCTTGGTATTGCTGTTGACGCTTCAAAATGTGGCTACTTTGACTGCGAAACAGAACTTTTAATTTTATTTAAATAGACATGGGCACCCAGAGGCTACTGTATTTCCATGAAGCACACACTCATACAACTTAAAAATAATCAGAATAAACTGCTGACTGCTTTTCTTACTTGAAGAATATTTGTCTTCAGTTTTCTACATGCATGCCAGTTAATCAACTTCAAATTCTGATTTTTATCGTTAAAATTTATGTTTCTAAATCTATGGTTGTCTCAAACAGAATGCCATAGTATATCTGAAGTATAATTCACATCAAATCTAGCTGCCTATCAGAAGCACTGGGGTACACATCTCTGTATGCCACTGAGGACCTGACAAATCAGGGAAGCTGATTCTGAAGACAGTCTCCTTTATGAATTTTTGGTTTAATAATCTCCTCTTTTCTGCATATCTATTGTTTCCAGTTAAATCCATGAACATTTGTTACCTGATATTCTAAAATATTCTTACAACTTCATCTTGATCTTATTTCTTGCTATTCCTTTCCCACTCTCTACAATCTGTTCTCCACATCCCTTAAATGGTCTTTCTAAATGTTAAAATGGAGCACAGCAGTTCAGTGGTTCAAATCCTGCAAAGGCTCCTTTGTGCCTACAAAATGAAATGCAGGCTTTTGTGCTCGTATTTCACAATACCCATGTGCTGTTCTCAGATAAAATCCGCATTCACAGAGCTCATTTGCTTCCCTTACCACATCACTCTGTGGATTCTGCTTTCACTCCTCTCCGCACTCAGCTATCTTTTTAAATTCAATCCTACATCAACTATGCAGCGTAAACTATTGTTGTCCAAACATTTTCTGTGAAGATTTAACTAGTTTGTGATGCCCACATGTGCTTGGATAAGCAGCCTTCAAGTGAACCAAGGTAGAGCCACCAGTGTCCATATTCTTAAAAAGCAAGCAAGCAAACAAACAAAAAACAAAACAAAACCTGTCTCTCCCTCACCCAGTACCTATCAATTGCCAATAACTTCTTAGCTAGGGGGAGGTGGGTTTTGTCCTTTTTTTTTTTTTTTTTTTTTGCTGGGATTATTTTTTTACTGGTTTGTGATTCAGCAGGTTTCAGCGTGCTGTCATAATTGCTGTGAGTTCATATTTGCAACTGCCATACTATGTCCAGAAAACAGTTTCCTTATAGTCGTCAACTACCTTTGCTGGCTCTTGGAATCTTTCTGCCTCCTCTTCTTCCATGACCTCTAAGTCTTTTGAGGAAGGAGAAATGGGATCTAGATGTTCTGTTTAAGACTGAAGACTGCAGTCTTTTATTCTTTGCAGCTAGAAGAGCTGTGAGTTCCCTTTCATAGGGTTTCACAGGCTCTGAGGATTTGATGGGATATACTTTTAGGGCTGAGTGTTCCAAAGTTTCTCATTTTCTACATAATTTCTGGGTGTGGGTCTCTTTTTTAATTTTTATTTGTTTAATATTAGTTACACTTTGTTAACTTTGTATTCCAGCTGTATCCCACTCCCTCTTTCCCTCCCAATCCCATCCTCCCACCCTCATCTCCTCCCTGCCCCTTTCCAAGTCCACTGATAAGGGAGAACCTCCTCCCCTTACATCTGATACTGGTTTATCAGGTGTCTTCAGGACTGGCTGCAAAGTCCTCCTCTGTGGCCTAGCAAGGCTGCTTCTCCATGGGGGGGGGGGAGGTCAAATAACCCACCATTGACTTCATGTCAGAAATAGTCCCTGTTCCCCTGTTCCACTTGGATACTGAGCTACCAAGGGCTACATCTGAGCAGGGGCTCTTGGTTGCATCCATACATGGTCCTTGTTTGGAGAAACAGTCTCATAAAAGACCCCTGTGCCCAGATATATTTGGTCCTTGTGGAACTCCTGTCCTCTCCAGGTCCTATCAACTCCCCCCTTTTTTTTTGGTTCCCTGCCTTCTGCCGGAGGTTTGGTTATGAGTCTTAATATCTGTTTTGATACACTGCTAGGTAGAGTCTTTCAGAGACCCTCTGTGGTAGGCTCCTGTCCTGTTACTTGTTTGCTCCTACGTCCAATGTTCATCCCATTTGTCTTTCTAAGTGAGGATTGATCATCATACCCTGGTCCTCTTTCTTGTTTATCTTCTTTAGGTGGATAGATTTCAGTATATTTATCCTATCTTATAGGTCTATATAAGTGAGTATATACCATGTGTGTCTTTTTGTTTCTGGGGTACCTCACTCAGGATGATTGTTTCTAGGTCCCACCATTTGCCTGCAAATTTCATGATTTCCTCGTTTTTAATTGCTGAGTAGTATTCCATTGTGTAAAAGTACCACAATTTCCGTATCCATTCCTCAACTGAGGGACATCTGGGTTGTTTCCAGGTTCTGGCTATTACGAATAAAGCTGCTACAAACATGGTTGAGCAAATGTCCTTGTTGTGTACTTGATCATGTTTTGGATATATGCCTAGGAGTGGTATAGCTGGATCTTGAGGAAGCACTATTCCTAATTGTGTAAGAAAGCACCAGATTGATTTCCAAAGTGGTTGTACAAGTTTACATTCCCACCAGCAATGGAGGAGGGTTCCCCTTTTCCTCAACCTCTCCAGCAGGTGTTGTCACTTGAGTTTTTGATCTTAGCCATTCTGGTTGGGTGTCAGGTGAAATCTCAGGGTCGTTTTGATTTGCATCTCTCTGATGGCTAAGGACGTTTGTTAAGCATTTCTTTAAGTGTTTCTCTGCCATTCTGTATTCCTCTACTGAGAATTCTCTGTTTAGCTCTGTACCCATTTTTTAACCAAATTGCTTGATTTGCTGCTTTTTAACTTCTTTAGTTCTTTATATATTCTGGATATCAGCCCTCTGTCAGATGTAGGGTTGGTAAACATCCTTTCCCAGTCTGTAGACTGTCATTTTCTTTTGATGACTATGTCCTTTGCTTTACAGAAGCTTTTCAGCTTCATGAGGTCCCATTTATCGATTGTTGCTCTTAGAGCCTGTGCTGTTAGTGTTCTGTTCAGGAAGTTGTCTCCTGTGCCAATGAGTTCCAATGTCTTACCCACTTTTTCTTCTAACCGATTTGGAGTATCTGGTTTTATGTTGATATCTTTGATCCACTTGGACCTTAGTTTTGTGCAGGGTGATAAATATGGATCTATTTTCATTTTTATTCATGTAGACATTAAGTTGGACCAGCACTATTTGTTGAAGATGCTGTCGCTTTTCCACTGAATGGTTTTGGCTTATTTGTCAAATATCAAATATCCATAGGTATATGGGTTTAATTTTGGGTTTTTTATTTGGTTCCATTGATCCACTATTCTATTTTTATGCCAATACCATGCTGTTTTTATTATTATTGCTCTGTAGTACAGCTTGAGATCAGGGATGGTGATGCCTCCAGACAATCTGTTGTTGTACAGGATCATTTTGGAAATTCTGGGGTTTTTGTTTCTCCATATGAAGTTGATGATTTTTCTCTCAAGATCTGTGAAGAACTGTGTTGGTATTTTGATGGGAATTGCATTGAATCTGTAGAGTGCTTTTAGCAGAATGCCCATTTTCAGTATGTTAATCCTACTGATCCATGAGCACAGGAGATCTTTCCATCTTCTGATATCTTCTTAAATCTCTTTCTCCAGAGACTTGAAGTTTTTCTCATACAGGTCTTTCACTTGCTTGATTAGAGTCACTCCAAGGTACTTTATCTTATTAGTGGCTATTGTGAAAGGTGTTGTTTCCTTAATTTCTTTCTCAGCCCTTTTGTCTTGGGTATACAGGGGGGCTTCTGATTTTTTTGAGTTAATTTTGTATCCAGCCACTTTACTGAAGGTGTTTATCAGCTGAAGGAGTTCTCTGGTTGGTGGGTCTCTTTATTTGTTCTCACATGTGAAGTTGAAAAATGAAGTCAGCCATGAGGATATATGGAGTCTCCAGTGAATGGAGGAGAAGGTAGAAGACAGGCCCCTGCATTATTCTGCCATAGGACTGGAGAGGAGACTGGGAAATTTGTAATGATGGACAGATAGGAAAGTGAATATCTCCTACCTGATACCAAGTCTGGAGTTGCCAGTGGATTCCCAGGTAGAGAGTATCTCTGGGTATTGGCTGCTGCTGCAAAGGGAAGAGGGTGAGGTCAGAAGGCAGGGTATAGCCATATTGAGCAGAGTCCTGAGCAATGGAGGCAGAAGAGAAAGACAGGCCCCTCCAGGTGTTCTGAAAAATAGAACAAAATTGTAAACATGGTGGCTATATTCATTAAAGAAAGAAAACAAAATAAAACAAAGATAACTACAAAATAAGGTCTCTTAGAAACGAAGATAGAATTTCCTTGAAGGGTCAGCTTGTTAAGAAGATACAGCAATTTGAAAATTGTTTGAAACTAATTAGACAACTTCCATATTTTGATAACAACCCTAATAAAAAGAAGAAAATGAAAATAGCAAATAGTTACATAAGTTACAAGTTCTTTATTAGTAATTATTGAAGTGACTAGTTATAACAGTGTTAGCTTATACTCTGAACTATTCAGACCAACTCTACTAATGTGGTATTGACAGAGCTCCACACCAGTTCAGAATACTGCTTCTCACACGCTGAGGTAGAAAACAAGCTTTCCTATGTGTCAAAGGATTGAAGTCACATGTAGCTATACTTTGACCAGAATGGAATGTAAAAATCAGAAATAGTGAACGATTTGGGAATGCTAAATATTTTCTCTTCAGAAAGATGAACATTAAAATATTCTGTGAATTAAGAAACAATTATAAGAGCAATTAATATATTAGAAATGTTTCATTAGAAGTTATAATTAAAGCACAACATAACAATTTGAGGCATGTTATTACTGCTCAACCACAATTCAGACACACATTTATAGGGTTCACTCTTGCAGTCTAAAGATTGATCCCTGCACATGTTCTCAAAGAAGGAAGTCTAAAACTATGCATTTCCACCATGAGATACTAGGAGAAAGGTGCAAACTTAGTCACTAATAGAAAAGATATTTTTAAACATTTGCATTTATTCTCTCTCACTTTCTCTCTCTATTTTTTCTCTGTCTCCCTCTCTTCCTCCCTCTCTCCCCTCCCCCCTCTCTGTATGTGCATGCATGCGTGTATGTGCAGGTCAGAGAACAACTTCTTTCTGGAGTCCATTTTCTCCTTCCACTGTGTAGGTCCCAGGGATCTATATCAGCTCATTAGGCCTGGCAGCATGCTTCTTTTCCTCCTGAAGCATCTCAGTGGCCCAAGGAATATTTTAAAAGTAGAAATATATGAAATATAACTAGGCATATACACCTGGCTCTTTATAGACATTGGTAAAATTGATACATTTATTGAAAGATTGAGCAGCTTCTCCCCAAATGATGAAATAGCCATCTGAAAAATAAAAGGAGTCATCACTGCAGATTCTCCAGAATTTAAAACCCTACCTAGAAGAAAGAGACAATTTGAACAGTTTAATATTTATTGTAGACATAAATGAGTAATTTGTCAGTATCCCATAAATAAGATCTCAAGACTGGAGAGCTTCAATCATGGTTCTATTGAAGAGTTAAGGTGTATGTTGTCCTTAAACAGCTCTATCAAAAAATACAGCTGGCAGAAGCACTTTCCTCCTTATTTTGTGAGGCAGATGTCATGATGCCAAATGCCAACAAAGTTACTAAGAGAAAATAAAATTTAAGCAGTGTCTCTCAAGATAGGGAATGGAAAAATACCTAATAAAATATAACCAAATTAACCAAATTAAATATAGCAACACATAAGTTGATATATGTTGTGACGGAATGCTTAAAAATACAAGTTGGTTTAACATTTTCAGAAAAGAAAGTATATTTAATAGGCATCCCAGAAGCAGAAAGACACACCTGGTATAAACTCACTTAGAGGTGGATATTAGATATATAATATAGGACAAACATAGTAAAATTTATACACCCGAAGAAGCTAAGTAATTTATGATAATAAATCACAATTATTGTTATTTGATAAATTCCAGTTTTATAACAACATGTTATGAGATGAGAAAATGAAGAGAACATTGTAAACTAGATAAAAATTTATCTTCTGATTTGTATTTGCTTTTAATTTTTATTTATTTATAATTTTTTAGAATTTATTCACT
>REGO01000026.1:7030753-7049732 GCA_010120015.1 Rhombomys opimus
TGCAGAGACCAATGCTCCAGCCAAGGACCATGCATGGTGAGGACCTAGATCCCCTGCTCAGATGATTTATATTTCTTAATGGAACAAATAATTTTGTTTTTCAGAATTGAGTGAAAATAATAATATATAATTTTATTATTTGTATTTAACTTTGAATTATAAGGCCTAATGAATAAGGAGAGAAAGTATAAAATAAAGGCTTATGAATTAGAAAAGAAAACAAAACCTCTGATGTTATTTGGAAATATGATTGTTTAAAATAGAAGAGACAGAGGAATGAATTAAAAAAATAATATTACAATTTGTTGAATTTTGCATAATTGAGATATAAATATTAATATTTAAAAGATTCCATTTTATCTCAGCAATTAACCAACAGAAAATTAAATTTAAATGTTTAAATATAATCCAAAATTATTAAATGTTTGATAATAAACAGTAAAAGATGTGATGTCAGCATCACATGTCTAAACCAGTAATTTTGAAATATTTATGTATAAATTAAGTAAAATCGAATAGAGTCTAGCTCTGAACCCCATTTTTATTTGGATGACTTGTTTTGTTGCTGTTTAACTTCTTGAGTCCTTTATGTATTCTGGATATTATCCCTCTGTCATAATTAGGGTTGGTGAAGATCCTTTCCCAGTCTATAGGCTGTTGTTTTGTTCTGATGACAGTGTCCTTTGCTTTACAGAAGTTTTTCAGTTTCATGAGATCCCATTTATTGATTGTTGATCTTAGAACCTGTGCTGTTGGTGTTCTGTTCAGGAAGTTGTCTCCTGTGCCAATGAGTTCAAGGCTCCTCCCCACTTTTTCTTCTAACAGGTTTAGTGCATCTGGTTTTTTATTGAGGTCTTTGACACACTTGGACTTTAGTTTTGTACAGGGTGATAAATATGGATCTATTTGCATTTTTTTACATGTAGACATCCAGTTAGACCAGCACCATTTATTAAAGATGCTGTGTTTTTTTCATTGTATGATTTTGGCTTCTTTGTCAAGGATCAAGTGTCCATAAGTGTGTGGGCTTATTTCTGGGTCTTCTATTTGATTCCATTGATCCTCTTTTCTGTTTCTATGCCAGTACCATGCTGTTTTTATTATTCTTTCTCTATAATAAAGCTTGAGGTCAAGGATGGAGAAACTTCCAGAAGATCTTTTATTGTACAGGATTCCTTTAGCTATTCTCAGTTTTTGTTTTTCCATATGAAATTGAGAATTGTTCTTTCAGTGTCTATAAGTGTGTGCACTCAAACCTATGGGGTAGCATAATTGATGTTAGTGGTTTTATATTTCATGACAACTCAGTCTTCTTGTTAATAACTACTGTATTTTAATTTCACTCACATTGTCCATTTAAATTTAGCTCACTTGTTTCATCAGTCCTAGTTTTCCTGGTCTGTATTGATGGCTCTTACAGAGGAATATTAAATGGCAGAGAAACACTTAAAGCAATGCTCACCATCCTTAGTCATTCGGAAAATGTAAATCAAAACAACCCTAAGATTTCACTTCACACCCTTTAGAATGGCTAAGATAAAAATCTCAAGGGATGATACATGCTGGAGAGGTTGTGGAGAAAGGGGAACCCTCCTCCATTGCTGGTGGGAATGTATATTTGTACAACTGTACTTTGGAAATCAATCTGGCGCTTTCTCAGAAAATTGGGAATGGTGCTACCTCAAGATCCATCTATGCCACTCCTAGGCATTTATCCAAAAATATGCCCCACCATTTAATAAGGACATTTGCCCAACTATTTTCATAGCAGCTTTATTTGTAATAGGCAGATCTGGAAACAACCTAGATGTTCTGCAATGGAGGAATGGATACAGAAAGTATCTATTGGAATACTACTCAGCTATTAAAAACATGCAAATCATGAAATTTGCAGACAAATGGTCGGAACTAAAAAAGAGCCCGAGTGAGGTAACCCAGAAGCAGAAAGACACATATGGTATATACTCACTTACAAGTGGATATTAGACATTTAATAAAGGATAAATATACTAAAATCTATAATCCTAAGGAAGCTAAACAACAAGGACATCCCTAGGGAAGATGTTTAATCCTCATTCAGAAGGGCAAACAGGATAGATATCAGAAATAGGAGAAAACAAAAAACAGGACAGGAACCTTCCACAGAGGAACTCTGAAAGAACTCTACTCACCAGGTATCAAAGGAAATACTGAGACTCATGGCCAAACTTTGGGCAGAGTGTCAGAATCCTTATGGAAGAAGAGGGAGATAGGAAAACTAGAGGAGACAAGAACTCCACAAGGAGAACAACAGAGCCAAAATACCTGGGCCCGGGGAGGCCTGCAGAAACTGATAGCTACTCCAACCAAGGACCATGCATGGAGAGTACCTAGACCCTCTGTTCAAAGGAAGCCTGTTGGCTGCTCAGTTTCCAAATGGGTTTTCTAATAAGGGGTACAGGGGTTGCCTCTGACATGAACTCAGTGGCTGGCCCTTTGCTCACCTCCCTCTGAGAGGATGCAGCCTTGCTAGGCCACAGAGGATGATGATGCAACCAGGGGAGGAGGTCCTTCAGTGTCAGGGGACTGGGGAAAGAGCATAGGACAAAAAGAGGGAGGGTGGGTGGGACTAGGAGGAGAAGAGGGAGAGGCTGCAGCGGGGATAGAAAGTGAATACATTGTAATAAATAAATTAATTAATTAATTTAAAAAATAGAGTTGTGAATCATTTCTATGTATTCAAAGACACTGTTGTATGGATATCATTCTCTTTAATTTTACTGTTGTATGGATATCATTCTTTTTAATCTTTTTAAAAGTAAAATGTCCAGTGTTTCCCTCAGCAAACCACAATCATATCTGAATTTATACGGTAATGCAAAGAATCTATACCACACAAAATAATTCTGAAAAATTAGAGTGCAGTAGCTAACTATATACACTTTTTATTTTTCTAAGTTTTTAATACTTGATTTCAAGTCAGAATCATATAATCTTTATTGGCTGCAAGGACAAACAAATGACATCTAAAGATGAGTCCATGCAGAGTTATTGGCTATTGATTAAGACATCTATTATATGCTATGGGTATGAATTTTTAATATGATAGGAGACTCACAATAAAGATCTCGAAATGTTGACAGTAAAAAGGGAAGCAATGAATAAATGGAACTTACACTTGATTAAACATTTCAGCAAAACAGATATATGAATTCCCGACCAGTTCAAGAAAATGTGCTCGATACCATTACTCATCACAAAAATGCAAATTTCAGCCATATGATACTTTCTACAATGGCTAAAATCAAAATGACTGACACTACCAAATGCATATTGGGATGTAGGTCAAACAGAAATTTAATACGTAGCTGCTTGCAGTGTCAAATGCTACAATTGCTTTTGAGAGCCATTTGGTACTTTAAAACGGGGGGTTAAACTTCCATTTCCCCTATGGCCTAGAGATTCCATTGTTACCCAAAAATACTTGTATAAGAATTCTCAACATGACTCTGCTCATAGCAACCTCAAACTGGAAACAAGACAAGTGTCTTTTTAAGAGGAGAATGGAGCAATAACATGTGTTTTAATTGTTTAGTGGAATGATACTATGTAACTACTAAAACACAAGCTACTTATATACACATCAGACATGGACATCAAAATTATTAAATGTATCACAAGAAGACATTGTAATTTTGTTTAAGTGATGACGATAGATAATATTATTCTCTGGCAATTGATATTGGAAAGTTCTTGCTCTCCACAATATATATGAGTTAAAACATGAGATGCTTCCTAGGTACAAACAGTTATTATGTGTCGGTCTGAAGTGTGTGTGTTTGTGGTGTAGCAGTAATGTTCTTGCTTGAGGGCAGAATTAAATGTTCTATAAAGATATAAATGCTAAGTCACATTAGTTATACCAGTGAATACAGCTGTCACAGTTTATTGCAATGAACTATTGAGATCTAGGCATTTGTTTACTTACAGTGCATCTGAACTGGCTGGGCCTGGTGGCATGTACCTTTAATCCCAACACCCAGGAGGCAGGGTGGATCTCTGTGAGTGCTAGGCCACCCTGGTCTAGCTTGGTTAAACTTCCTTCTTCAGGCTGATTCCTATCAGTTTTACTTGGATGCCTTTACTTCATAGAGTTGTGAGCTTTTTGTGCTGTTTTGTTTGTTGTTGTTGTTTTGTTGTGTTTTGTTCTTGAAGTGACTCAGGATTCTACTTTGGGTATTATCTTTGCATTACAAGTCCCCTTTGCCATCTGTGTATACAGTTCTGTTTAATAGCAGGACAATGCTAAGACATGCCATTGACAAGGGCCAGGACTCCTTTTCTCAGCAGTGGAGCGCCCATTTCCTGTTGTTTCTGAGCTGCTGCAATGCTTCCTAGATCCATGTTCACACAGCAGTTGCTGCAGCCTTTCAGGGACCCCCATGATTGTTCATTTTCCATTTCTGCTTCTGTGTAAGTATTATTAAGTGTATCATTATTTGGGTGCCAAAAAACCCAATTGGTTAATCTGCCAAACTCTTTCAATATGTTCATACACAATCACCCTCCTGGCTTTCCTCAGCTTTCTGGGTGGATACATCTCTTTTGCCCTTTTCTTCTGTGACAGTTCTCTTCTGTGTACATTTATTCCACCTGCTTCTTATTTGGAAATTGATTAAAATTCCTGGCCAGAATTTGAGTCCCTTATGGATTTCCAGGCCTGTAATGAAATTTGCAGTTAAGAAAATGCAGGCGTGTCTCCCTCCTGTCATTTGGTGTAATTCAGGTAGGAATTCAGAGACAAACACATTTGCTGTATTTGCCACCTTAATCCAATTTCCCAAGTCACTTTTAATTAGCAGCTTCCTTGCTGCTTTAATGCTGATACACCCAGTAAGTCTCATTATCACATTAATGTGCCCCTGTCTGATGGTCTGTGGACTTGGCAGTCAGTGGCCTGGAGTCTTCTTATTTGTAAGGTAGAAATTTCACAAGTTCCTGAAAGTAGAGTCAATAAGACAGGGATTGCTTTCTAATGAAAGCAGTTTTGGGGACGGAGAAAAATGTAACATGCTTGTGTTGGTACTAGGGTCAACTGTATAGATGATCAACCCCAGAGCCAGAAGGTGGGGAAGCCTTTCTCAGCATTTCCTCAGATCTCTGACAGCATCTGGCCCCCACCTTTTTGTCATTGTAATGTTGACCTAGCGCTTTAGGAAGCTGTGTCTATAAATGAAGGAAGTGTTTGTGCACTTAAGTCAAGTGCTGTTTGCTGGAGTTCCTGTGACTTCCGTTTGACTTTCTGATAAAAGGCAGATGGAATGGTTTTCTTTTGTTTGCTTTCACATTAAAAAAAAAAAAAAAAAAAAAAAAGAATATTGCCAAAACCAAGAACTGGAGTACTGCAGTTATTAGAGGTAGTAGAAAAATTAAATTATTTTAACTTTTTATTAAATCTTTGTGAGTTCACCTTATGCACCCCAATCCTACTCATCTGCCCATCCCTTTCTGTCTGCCCTCTGCCCTTGCAAAACCCCCTCCCCAAGAAAACAAAAACAAACCATGCTATCTCATCACAGGGCTAGCTTTCCAGAATGCCCTAGCCAGTAATGTTCCTAGGTGGCCACCCAGACCAGGCATGTCTCCTTGGTCTCTCATGGTAACATGAGCCACGGACATTGACACCGACTCCTGCCACTGCACAGCCATGGACCCAGGCATGGTTCTTAGTGGCAGCACGATCTGGTACTTCACCATGGCCTCAGGTGGCAGGGCCATCTATGCATAACAGGCTATTCCTCTTCAAACCTGTGTCTCCAGTTCTGTCTCTCTTCCACTTCTGTTCCACTTCTCCTATTTGTGCATCATATACTTACACATTGTAGTGGCTCCTGTTTAGGGCAGGTCACAATGCAGCTGGGGCTCTGTGTATTCTCTGGCCGTGTGCTGTGGCTGAGGCGGGCCTCTGAGTGTCCTCTGATCACTGCCCAGCATGACATAGAAGCTGGCAGGATTCTGAGTGACTTGTGCCCCACATTTTAAATTATTTTTAATTGTATTTTGAAAACTTTATTTCCTTTTTTATTAATTACAATTTATTCATTTTGTATCCCAGCTGTAGCCCCCTCCCTCGTCCCCTCCGAATCTCACCCTCCCTGCCTCTTCTCCTCTCCTGCCCCTCCCCCAATCCACTGATAGGGGAGGTCTTCCTCCCTTCCATCTGACCCTAGCTTATCAGGTTTCATCAGGATTGGGTGCATTGTCTTCCTCTGTGGCCTGGTAAGGCTGCTCCCCCCAACTCAGGGGGACTTAATCAAAGAGCCAGCTAATGAGTTTATGTCAGAGACAGTCCCTGTTCCCCTTACTAGGGAACCCACTTGGATACTGAGGCTGCCATGAGCTACAATAAATTAATTAAGCAGGTTGGCAGTGGAGCACACCTTTAATCCCAACACTTGAGAGGCAGAGGCTGGGGGATCTCTGAGTTCGAAGGGAGCCTGGTCTATAGAGTGAGTTCCAGGACAGCAATGACTACTCAGAGAAACCCTGGTCCAACTGTCACCTCAGTGGAATGCTTGTTAATAACTATAATCTTATCACTGAAACGATTTTTCTCCAAAATCTTCAATAGCATAGCAGAAATCAGCCTCTGCAGTAATTGCCATCATTGACAAGAGACCTGTGCCAGTATCCAGTGTCTCCTGTCCTGTGTCCTACACCCTAGCTGCCCGGATACCCTTCTAATTTTATATTTCTGTCTTTGGCGAGCAGCTTACCCGGCGTAGGATGACCTGGTAATTTGTTAGTGGTAATCATAGTGTTCCTGCTCCTCCAGCTACTCCAGATATCTCATGGTTGGATTGGCACAACCACAAAAGACCTTCATGATGCCACTGGTTTCTCCTTGTTTGCACAATGATGTGACTTTGTCATTTTACTTCTTAGGAATAGATCAAAATATCAAAAACCTAAACAATGATAATGCCCACTGTGAGAAGTACTCCACTCATCATCAGTGCTGTGGCCACCTGACCTCACCTACCATATCTTAAATTTATTATTTTTTAGGATATTGATATGGCTCATGCCAGCCTTGGCATCATGGGATTTTGGTAGAATAAGGAGATTCAAATCCACTTATGTAATTTTTTCTAGCTTCTTTTTCAGAGAATGCCCTTTATACTTCCTCTGTTATTTACCTTTGTTTTAAATATAATTTCAAAATATTTTGTATGAGATATTCATTAAGTAGCGGTTAATAATCAATAGGAAGTTTTTGATGATGTGATAGGACTCTTTTTTTTCCCCCTACTAGCTCTTAGCCCCAGCATTGCATAATGTCCAGAGATAACCCTAATCAACTTTATCTTAGGAGTTTCAAACCCCTGTTACTTGATTTGAAGTTACTAGAGAAACTTGAGCTCAAGGTTGGGAGGGTAGGGTCTGATGACGAGGTGTTTGTTCTAGCGCTGAGTTCCTTCATGGCTAGAGCTGTTGTGACACTATGCACCCTGCATTTCAAACACAGCAGTCCAGTTGTGCCCAGGGATCAATCATCAAACACAGGTCAGATTTCAGTTTCAGCTTCTCTAAATTTAGGCTTACTGTGAGTGACAAGATCCTGGTAAATGGCACTCTCTGCCATGCTCTTTGATATTGTTTCTAGCCAGGTGACTCACGGTTCTGCTCTGCCCTAGAAAATGTTTAATTACACCAGGGGGCTTTTCATTGAGCAAAAGCCTTATTGACAGATGAGCTGCCACCCTGACAACTTAGATTGTTATTCTGCTGTCTGGAGATTACACAGTATTTACTTTTCTAACGCTGATCATGTGGGGGGATTTTCAACTGGATTCTATGCAGTCAGTTGCTGTTAGTTGGGAAAACAGTTGGAAGTTCATATACTTGCACAGCGATAACTGGATTTCTTCATGAGAGCTTATATAGCTCTTGATGTTCAATAGATTAAATATTTTTGTGTCATAATAAGAAAATTATAAAAAAAAGATTATATTAAGGTTATATACTTAATCAGACAGTAAAAGCATAGGTAAACATAGTTTTGATATGGAACGAACCTAAAAAATTATACATGGCAACAAACTCAAACTAGAGAGACATGAAGTCTTTTAGGGACATCCTTTTCTTTGAATAGTGTGTGTTATGCAACCTCTACATTTAGGTCTCTGGGGTCCTATTCAAAAGGACATCCAGTTGTTAGAGACTGTCTTGAATTTTTCCAGTCTAGCCTTTGGTACAGGTGCCTGCTGTCAAGATATTTTATTTACTTAATTATTTATTTTGGCTTGAGTGACTGGTCATATCCTCATTTCCCATAAAGGGCTTCTGGCATAGAGTGAGCTGAAAAGTGATTCCACCTACAAGGATTGTCTTTCTCCTTAACCCGTTTTAGAGCAGTCAGGATACCTTTCTTATAGAAGGTATCTTTTTCTGATAACTCTATAGTTGGTGAGGCTAATGCTGCAACTCTCTTCCTCTTATATTTTCTTTTACAGGAACATGTTAGGGAGCAAGTTAAAAAGATATGTCAATCTTTCAGTGAGAAACATATTTGTCCTTCAGTCTATCTTGACTCTTATTTCCCAGTCAGATCCTCCCTTTGTGTGCCATAGTTCTTGGGAGTTAATTTCTCTAAGTTTTAGAAACCAGTTGTGGGAGAAATTCCCTTTCAGATTTGGAGTTTCCTCTGACTCTTGTCAATCTGCACCCCTGACGGACAGACCTGTAATTACTAGCGTAGCCTGTGGTAGCTCAGTAACCAATTGGTTTCCCAAAGTGAGGGGAACAAGGACTATTTCTAACAGGAACTCAATGAAGATACCTGATAAAACAGGATCAGATGAATGGGGGGAGGTCCCCCCCTATCAGTGGACTTGGAAAGGGGCACAGTAGTGATGAGGGAGGGAGGGAGGGACTGGGAGGGAATGAGGGTTCGGGGCACGGCTGGGATACAGAATTAATAAAATGTAACTGATAAAAAGAAAAAAAAAAGAAAAAAAATAAACTATTGTTGGATAGTGGTCTCTTCATCTTCTGTTTTGTTACACTATGTCCTTAAATTCCTGATACTTCTAATCAAGGAGGAATATGGATCCCAGGCATGTTTTTCTTGGTGGTATCATTCTTTGGTTGACACAAAAATATAACATACACTTCAAAGAGGACAAGAGCTAGTTTATTCTGAAGCTGAGTGTGAGTGACAATAGCCTAGTAACACAGATTCAGATTTTACAGCAGCAAATGCCATGTTCCAATGTGGAAGTGGTTTCATGGAACTTTTAGAGTAACAGAATAAAGAAAGGCCTAAATCAAGACACATTTAAATTTCATTTATGAGAACATGGGGTAAGCAGGTTAAAGCAAGGAGAAAACCTCTGCTATAAACCTGAGAAGGTATCTGATGGATGGTATTCTTAGGTTTTGGTTGGTGGAAATTAAATATCTCTGTACATTCCAGAGGATATTAGCTCACACATAAAGGATTGCAATAAATGGCCATTAAGCAAAGATGATCCAAAATAACTTGAATATTCCAAAGTCTCCACTGTTTTTGAAGTGCTAATCAGCTTATCAGCATTGCAGGAGGTTCAGTGGGAGGTGTGATTTTTTTTCCAAGAACTTCAGTTCATATTTCTGTGTGTGTGTGGAGGGAGAGAGAGAGAGGGAGAAATATTAATTATATTATTATAATATATATTCTAGGATCAAATCATTGTCATTATTATATTAATTTTCACTTTATTATTTATTTATTCACTTACTTTACATCCCAATCATGGCCCCTCCCTCCTCTTCTCTCGGTCCCACTCTTTTCCCCCTTGCCCTTCCTCTTATTCTTAGAAATAGGGAGCTCCCTCCATGTCCCGTATCAACCTACCCTGGCACAAGTCATATTAGAACTAAGCATATCCTCTTCCACTAATGACAGACAAGGCAGCACACCTAGGGGAAAGTGATCCAAAAGCAGGCAACAGAGAAAAATTTTAACTTTATTTTTAATATGTTCTTCATTAGTTCTTTGAGAATTTCATAGTGTGTTTTGAGCATAGTCACCTTTCCTATTTACCAACTTTTCTGAGAGCCATCCTCTTTCTACTCTTACTCAACTCTGTATTCTATTTATTTCCCTTAAAGTCCAATTTGTACCTCCTAACTATTTTTGTATATGTGACTATTAAAATTTTGTAAACTTATGAGAGTCTTACAGAAAATTGACTTTTCCTCATCAAGAAGTTAAGCATTGACAACAGTTCTTTGGTTGGGGTGGAACTTCATACCCACCTCTCCCTTCCATAATAGAACTTTGTCTGGTTTTGGCTTGCATCTTGGGCATGCTGTCAAAACCTGTGTGAGATCCGATGTTCATCTGTTCTGTTTTGTCCAGAGAATACTGTTTCCTTGTAGATATCCACCACTTTGGCCTCTTACAGTCTTTGCATGCACTTTTCTGCAATGACTCCTCAGCCTTTGGTGAAGGCAGTGTGGTAAATATGTTCCACTTAGGGCTGACTATTCTGCAGCCTCTTATTCTCTTCACCTTGGCCAGTTTTGGGTTTCTGTGTTAATAATCACCATCTACTGTAGAGCCTTTCTGATGAGAGTTGAAAGATGCCTTAATCTGTGGATATAATGATAAGCCATTAGGAGTTGAGTTAATTTCATGCCCATTTAGCAGAATAAAAGTAGTAGGTTCTCCATTAAGGTCTATGATTTGTCTAGCCATAGATTTTCAACCCATTTGTGGTACAAGGTGAGTTTCATCTTGAAGAGCAGGCTTTAAATCACAGCAGAAAGTGGTTGGTTACACCCATAATATCTGGGCCACTATTGTCCCAGTGTGTATATATTTCCAGTCCAGTCATTACTATAGATTGCAGGGTTTACTGTTGGGAATGCCTGATCATTGTTTCCTCTCCTGTTGGCTGTATAACACCTTCCAATACTATAAAAACCTAGCCAGTAGTGATGAAGTAGTCAGGTCAGTGCCTGTTTGATTTTTCCGTGTCTTATTTTTCAAGTGCCTGGTGTCTTCAGCAATATTATCTCACTGCCATATTTTGAAGAGTAACTAAGAGAATTGTCAACAAGTATCCTATAATATTTGGGCTCTTTGGCCAACAATCCAAAGAAATAACTGACTCTGGGGGCTCGACTTTTGTTAGACTCTGGTATCTAGAAGGGGCTTTGTTGCCCTGTTGTAGTATAAATTCATTTTATCTAATTTTATGTATGTATATAGATATATTTTAGGAAGCTTCTAAAGTAGGAGGTTTCCATATGATGTTTCTGATAAAAAAAATAAAGGGAGACAAGTATCATGCCTTAAGCTCAGTATATACTCAACCAATTGTACATGCCCTCAATTACTTGACCAAGAAATGTTCTTTGCTTTATCATTTAGACTAAAGGCCTTCCCTAATCCATGAGAAGACTTTGCTTGCTCAAATACTGAAGATTATTCCATGTGGGATACTGTCATGAATTAGCTGGTATCTTTCCACTGGAAAGGACCAATAAGTATGGTGTCTCTCCTACTGCAAGCATTAATGTTTGCTAAGAGCTACTAATGCCGCATTCAACCATTGCATATGACTTTCTTGGATACAGACCTAGGCTGAGAAGCACCCTGTAGTTACAGAAGCTCTGCTATTTATGCTAAATCTCTTCTCAAAGGAGGAGATGCTACAGACTGCTGGACTTTCTCATTTTCCTCTGTCATCAGTTAGCATCACATTGTGGCTTACTGAAAAGGATAATAGTCACTCATTGACTGTCAGATGTTGTAGGCAAAATAATCAGACCATTGTGAGCAAATGTTCTAATTCAGAAATGAAGTTGTTGGTTCTAACTATATGCTTCATCTTACCTTTTCCTTACTGTTAAGTTTACCAAAGGATTGTTCCCTTCTCCTGCAGCTGATTTAACTCATACACTAAACTCAGCTAACTTCACTGTTTTTCATGAGACTTCTTTGTGCTCACCTATGACGTACAGATTCTGAGAGTGGGTACTCTAAATCTATGGTATTTAAAGGACAGCTTAATTACCATTTTATTGGTTGTTTTGGACTTTTGTTTTAGTTATGCCTACTCACTGAACTCTATTGTTTTCATGGATCACAGTGGTAGTGATGGTGAGAGGAAGATTCATGAATGTGCTATTCTGGTATAAACCTCCAGAACATTTTCTACTAGTAACTATACTAGTCCAGTTTCACCAAAAATAAATATGTACATTCATATAAGCACTATATAGAGGGTGGAGCCAAGATGGCGACTAGCACACACAGTTTCTGAGCGGTGGAAGAGCTATTCCTCTGAGTGGGTGAGTGGAAGGACCTCTAACCCAGGAAAACAACGGTGAGGCTTTCAACAGGGAACATCGCAGGAGGTGAAAACTTTGGTCTTGGGTCACCCGGGGACTTGTTTGGGGAAGGAGAGAAACGATCCTTTGATCTCGAGGCACTTCCCTCCCCCAGAACTCCTTCCTCCTCAGCACAGCGGCACAGTGGACTCCTCTTTCTCAGAGCAGACCTAACTGCCTGGGGACTACAGCCGCTGAGGCGGAGCTTCAAGCCCTTTAGCGGCAAAGGCCAGCAGTACGGTGTCCCAGAGTCCCAGATTCTTGCAGCGGCTGCACCATCCTCTCAGGGCCCGAGTCTGCTAGACGCTATACTAGCTCCACAGGATGGCCATCACTGATGGTATGGCCCGCCCAATCCCACAGTGACAGAGAATACGCTTTATACTCACCAAAACCAGGCAGAAATGTCATACAAACTAGACACACCACGAGCTGGGCCTCCCAAGCTTGGAGAGCACAGTGAAGAGACCCCAGGACTTCCCAGAAAGCATCGGGACTAGCGACCCAGTCTCCAGTTATAGCGGGGCTTTCTAACCTGGCTTCATCCCAGGCATGCAAGGATGGTTCAACATACAGAAATCCATTAATATAATCCACCACATAAACAAACTAAAGGAGAAAAACCACATGATCATCTCCTTAGATGCTGAAAAAGCATTTGACAAAGTCCAACACCCATTCATGTTTAAAGTCTTGGAGAGATCAGGGATACAAGGCACATACCTAAAGATAGTAAAGGCAATATACAGCAAGCCTATAGCTAACATCAAACTCAATGGAGAGAAACTTAAATCAATCCCACTGAAATCAGGGACAAGACAAGGGTGCCCAATGTCTCCATGTCTCTTCAACATAGTACTTGAAGTCCTAGCCAGAGCAATAAGACAACTAAAGGAGATCAAGGGGATACAAATCAGAAAGGAAGAGGTCAAAGTGTCACTATTTGCAGATGATATGATAGTATACATGAGCAACCCCAAAAATTCAACCAGAGAACTCCTTCAGCTGATAAACACCTTCAGCAAAGTGGCAGGATACAAAATTAACTAAAAAAAAATCAGAAACCCTCCTGTATACCATAGACAAAAAGGCTGAGAAAGAAATTAGGGAAACAACACCCTTCACAATAGCCACTAATAACATAAAGTACCTTGGTGTGACCAACCAAGCAAGTGAAAGACCTGTTTGAGAAAAACTTCAAGTCTCTGAAGAAAGAAATCGAAGAAGATCTCAGAAGATGGAAAGATCTCCCATGCTCATGGATTGGTAGGATTAACATTGTGAAAATGGCCATACTGCCAAAAGCAATCAACAGATTCAATGCAATCCCCATCAAAATACCAACTCAATTCTTTACAGACCTTGAAAAAAAAGATTCTCAACTTCATATGGAGAAACAAAAAACCCAGAATCTTCAAAACGATTCTGTACAACAGATCATCTGGAGGTATCTCCATCCCTGATCTCAAGCTGTACTACAGGGCAACAGTAATAAAAACTGCACAGAAAGGAGGATCAATGGAACTGCATAGAAGACCCAGAAATAAACCCACACACCTATGAATACTCGATATTTGACAAAGAAGCCAAAACCATTCAATGGCAAAAAGACAGCATCTTCAACAAATGGTGCTGGACCAACTGGATGTCTACATGCAGAAAAATGAAAATAGATCCATATTTATCACCCTGCACAAAACTAAAGTCAAAGTGGATCAAGGACCTCAACATAAAACCAGATACTTTAAATCAGTTGGAAAAAAAAGTGGGGAACAGCCTAGAACTCATTGGCACAGGAGACAACGTCCTGAACAGAACACCAACAGCACAGGCTCTAAGAGCAAAACAATCAATAAATGGGACCTCATGAAACTGAAAAGCTTCTGTAAAGCAAAAGACACTGTCATCAAAACAAAATGACAGCCTACAGATTGGGAAAGAATCTTCACCAACCCTTTATCTGACATAGGGCTAATATCCAGTATATATAAAGAACTAAAGAAGCAGAAAAGCAACAAATCAAGTAATCCCATTAAAAAATGGGAAACGGAGCTAAACAGAGAATTCTCGAAAGAGGAACATCGAATGGCAGAGAAACACTTAAAGAAATGCTCAACCTCATTAGCCATTAGGGAAATGCAAATCAAAACGACCCTGAGATTTCACCTTACACCCATCAGAATGGCCAAGATGAAAAACTCAAGTAATAACACATGCTGGAGAGGTTATGGAGAAAGGGCAACCCTCCTCCATTGCTGGTGGGAATGTAAACTGGTACAACCACTTTGGAAGTCAATCTGGCGCTTTCTCAGACAATTAGGAGTAGTGCTACCTCAAGACCCAGCTATACCACTCCTAGGTATATACCCAAAATGTGCTCAAGTACACAACAAGGACATTTGTTCAACCATGTTTGTAGCAGCTTTATTTGTAATAGCCAGAACTTGGAAACAATCC
The DNA here is from genome assembly GCA_010120015.1 of Rhombomys opimus. Lineage (NCBI taxonomy): Eukaryota > Metazoa > Chordata > Mammalia > Rodentia > Muridae > Rhombomys > Rhombomys opimus. The sequence continues at coordinate 7,045,574 of REGO01000026.1, forward strand.
AGATGCCCATCAATGGAGGAATGGATACAGAAATTGTGGTATTTTTACACAATGGAATACTACTCAGCAATCAAAAAGGAGGAAATCATGAAATTTGCAGGCAAGTGGTGGGATCTAGAAAAGATCATTCTGAGTGAAGTATCCCAGAAGGAGAAAGACAAACATGGTATATACTCGCTTATATAGACCTACAAGATATGATAAACATAACGAAATCTACACACCTAAAGAAGATAATCAAGAAAGTGGACACGGGCAAAGATGATCAATCCTCATTTAGAAAGACAAATGGGATGTGCATTTAAGGTGTGACAGGAATCTACCGCAAAAGGCATTTGAAAGACTCTACCTAGCAGTGTTTCAAAGCAGACACTAAGACTCATAACCAAACCCTCAGCAGAGTGCAGGGAATCATATGAAAAAAGGGGAGTTAGTATGATATGGAAAGGATAGGAGCTCTACAAGGTCCAAATATATCCGGGCACAGGGTCTTTTCTGAGACTGACACTCAACCAAGGACCATCTATGGATATAACCTAGAACTTCTGCTCTGATGTGGCCAGTGGTAGCTCAGTAACCAAATAGTTTTCCAAAGTAAGGGGAACAAGGACTATTTCTAACACGATCTCAAGGTCAGGCTCCTTGACTCTCCCCCCCCCCAGGGGAGGAGCAGTCCTGTTAGGTCACAGAGGAGGACTCTACAGCCAGCCCTGAAGATACCTGATAAAACAGGGTCAAATGAAAAGGGAGGAGGTCCTTCCCTATCAGTGGACTTGGAAAGGGGCAGGGAGGAGACCAGGGAGGGAGTGTGGAGTTGGGGAGGGAATGAGGAAGCGGGATATAGCGGGGACACAGAGTTAACAAAATGTAACTAAAAAGAAAAATAAAGTTAAATAAAATAAAATAAAATAAATAAAAAAGCACTATATATATATATTATATTTATACATTACATAACACATATGTATTATGCAATATGTATACTTTATATAATGTATATATAAATTTACTATATAGTACATATATAAAATAGATTGCTTATATTTCTTCAGAAAACACTAATATGTTAATACAAAAAAGCATTTTCACTTCAGATATCAGCAAAAAAAGTTTTAATTTAAATAGAGGGCATAGTTTGCCTTTGATCAGCACCATAACTATACTTTATGGCATATTGAATATGAGATGGAATTTAGCAGGTGATAAATATTTCACCGATATCTATAATGTAGCATATAATATCAGGCTTTAGTTTTGTGTACTGGAGGAATCTAGTCGTACATATAGTCATGAGAAAAAGAGAGAGAAAAAGAGAGTTAATAGAGCTAATGTAACAGTGTTGCACATACTTTTAGAAGCGAGAAGTCTCTTGATTTGCTATTTGCAAACTTAGAACACTGATCAAAGGCCTGTGATCAGGAAGGTGTGTGTGTGGTGGGACAGGAGGAGCATGGCACATGAAGCAGCCAGAGTCTGAAGATCCAAGAAGCAGAAATCCTGAGGACAGAAGTTCAATATCCCGGTGCAGCAGTCCAGCAGAGGAAGAAGAAAATCAACTCTGATTTGCTTTTTCTGTCTTCTTAATCCCCCTTTGGATTGTAGACAATCCAACTAAAGAAAGCAACCCTCTTTTCTTAATCCACAGACTGAAATGTAAAATGTCCAGGTACATTCAAAAGTACATTAAAAATGTATCTGAGCACCTATGTCCCAGTCAAAATGACAAATAAACGTGTTCAAAGCAATGATATTACTAGAATATCCTCCAGCAAAAGCAGCTCAGGATGTGACTGCTTGGCCACCCCTCCTCCAGGACACAGCCATCTGATCTAGCATCTGAGGGAGGAAAACTTCCTATGTCATGGACACTGGACATCTGCTCCCTTTTCACTTACTGTAACGAGAGAAACTTTCCTTTTTCCCGCCTACTGTCTTCTCCTGTGTTAGGAGAAAAATATGTCACATTTGGATCTGTTAGTTAACAGCAAAGATGATTTTACACATTAAAGTTTTCTATTAAAAGTGTTTTAATTTTTTGCATTACTAAAGGCTTCTGCTGTGTCTCATGATTTTAAAAAAAACTTTCAGTAGTATTGTATATTAATTAGGTTAAATTATGAAGCTGCCTTCTACTTTCCATGTATAATCAGACATCTTTTTGAGCTACTTTTGGAAAAAAAAATTGAAATAGCTTTTACTTGTTAACATATATACGTTTATTTTCTATATTATATATTTATTTAGGATGTATTTCTATGTATTGTTTTTAGATTTCGTCTTCCTAATTGGTAAGTATTTTCATAATGTGTCAATAAAATTCTTAATAATTGAGTTTTTATGTGGAAACTTTGTGACTGGTAACATGTCACTGTATCCCAAATACTGATTGCATTCATAAATGGGATAACCTTTAGTTGATTAGAATATTTCATTTGAATGAATGTATCTCTCCTTGACCTTGTCAAATAATTAAAATATTAATTTCCTTCATTAGATTATTCCAACATAGGCTAGTGAATAATCAATAAATTATGTGGTTTAGAGGAATTTTTATTACTTTCTGGCACACAAAGCATTGTCATTTCTTTATAATTATCATGGCCTTCTAGCCTTATGAATTTCACCTCTGAGCTTAAGGCAAAATGTAATGTTGATATATTAAAGCAATATTACTTCCTTAGGTAAGGGATTGATAAACTATGACCCACAAACCAAATCTAGCCTATTTTAGTGTGAGTATGGACAAAATTTGTTTTTACACATTTAATATAAAAATACCACTTTATTGTGTAAATGCTATGAAAATTTTTAGTGTCTACTAATGTAATATCATTGGCACACAGCCACATTCACTCAGTACTGGTTTATGTGTACTTTTATGGAGCAATGACAACATTAAGTTGTCTTAATAGTCACTATGCAGTCAGGATATCTTGTATGCGAGAAGATGCTTCTTTTTTAAAATTTTATTTTATTTTATTAATTACACTTTATTCACTTTGTATTCCCCATAAGCCCCTCCCTCTTGCCCTCCCAGTCCCACCTTCCCTTCCCCTTCTTCATGCATGCCCCTCCCCAAGTCCACTGATAGGGGAGGTCCTCCTCTCCTTTCTTCTGATCTTTGTCTATCAGATCACATCAGGAGTGGCTGCATTGTCATCTTCTTTGGCCTGGTAAGGTTGCTTCCCCCTCAAGGGGAGATGATCAAAGAACAGGCCAATCAGTTCATGTCAGAGGCAGTCCAGTCCCTCTTTCCATACTATGTAACTCACTTAGACACTAAAATTCAAAGGACTACATCTGTGCAGGGGTTCTAGGTTATCTCCATGCCAGGTACTTGGTTGGAGTATGAGTCTCTGGGAAGACCCCTGTATTCAAATTTTCTGGTTCTGTTGCTCTCCTGTGGGGTTCCTGTCCTCTCCAGAGTTACTATTTCCCACTTTTTACATAAAATTCCATGCACTCTGCCCAACAGTTGGCCATAAGTCTCAGCGTCTGCTTTGATAGTCTGCAGGGCAGAGACTTTCAGAGGTCCTTTGTGTCAGAGGTCCTCTGTGTCCACTTGTTCCCTCTTTTCTCCTTCTGCTGATGTCCAGCCTCTTTGCCTTTCTGGATAGCAATTGAGCATTTTAGCAAGAGTCCTCCCTCTTGATTAGTTTCTTTAGGTGTACAGATTTTAGTAGGTTTATCCTATATTATATGTCTATATGAGTGAGTATATACTATGTGCATCTTTCTGCTTCTGGGACAGCTCACTCAGGATGATCTTTTGCAGATCCCACCATTTACCTGCAAATTTCATGATTTTCTTGTTTTTTATTGCTGAGTAATATTCCATTGTGTAGATATACCACAATTTGTGCATCCATTCCTCCACTGAGGGCATCTGGGCTGTTTCCAGCTTCTGGCTATTACAAATAAGGCTGCTACAAACATGGCTGAGCAAATGTCCTTATTGTGTGCTTGAGAATCTTTTGGATATATGCCTAGGAGTGGTATAGCTGGATCTTGAGGAAGTGCTATTCCTAGTTGTCTGAGAAAGCACCAGATTGCTTTCCAGAGTGGTTGTACAAGTTTACATTCCCACCAGCAGTGGAGGAGGGTTCCCCTTTCTCCACAACCTCTCCAGCATGTGTTGTCACTTGAGTTTTTCATCTTG
>REGO01000026.1:7053557-7110923 GCA_010120015.1 Rhombomys opimus
CCTCTGTCAGATAAAGGGTTGGTGAAGATTCTTTTCCAATCTGTAGGCAGTCGTTTTGTTTTGATGACTGTGTCCTTTGCTTTACAGAAGCTTTTCAGTTTCCTGAGGTCCCATTTATTGATTGTTGCTCTTACAGCCTGTGCTTTTGGTGTTCTGTTCAGGAAGTTGTCTCCTGTACCAATGAGTTCTAGGGTTTTCCCCACTTTTTCTTCTAACCATTTTAATGTGTCTGGTTTTATGTTGAGGTCTTTGATCCACTTGGACTTTAGTTTTGTGCAGGGTGATAAGTATGGACATTTTTGCATTTTTCTACATGTAGACATCCAGTTAGAGGAGCACCATTTGTTGAAGATGCTATCTTTTTTCCATTGTATGGTTTTGGCATCTTTGTCAAAGATCAGGTGTCCATGAGTGTGTGAGTTTATTTCTGGGTCTTCTGTTCGGTTCCATTGATCCTCCTTTCTGTTTCTATTCCAATACTGTGCAGTTTTTATAACTGTTGCTCTATAGTACAGCTTAATATCAGGGATGGAGATACCTCCAGAAGGTCTTTTATTGTAGAGGATTGTTTTAGCAACTCTGTTTTTCTTGTTATTCCATATGAAGTTGAGAATTTTTCTTTCCAGGTCTGTAAAGAATTGTGTTGGTAATTTGATGGGAATTACATTGAATCTGTAGATTGCTTTTGGTAAGATGGCCATTTTTACTATGTTAATCCTGCCAAGCCATGAACATGGGAGATCTTTCCATCTTCTGATATCTTCTTCTAATTCTTTCTTCAGAGACTTGAAATTTTTTTTTCATAAAAGTCTTTGACTTGCTTGGTTAGGGTTATACCAAGGTACTTTATGTCATTTGTGGCTATTGTAAATGTTGTTTCCCTAATTTCTTGCTTAGCCCTTTTGTCTTTTGTATACAGGAGGGCTACTGATTATTTTTAAGTTAATTTTATATCTGGCCACTTTGCTAAAGGTGTTTATCAGCTGTAGACTCTCCCCCGATAGAGTTTTTGGGGTCACTGACGTATACTATCATATCATCTGCAAATAGTGATAATTTGACTTCTTCCTTTCCAATTTGTATTCCCTTTATCTTCTTCAACTGTCTTAATGCTCTAGCAAGGTCTTCTAGAACTATGTTGAAGAGATATGGAGAGAGTGGGCAGCCTTGTCTTGTCCCTGATTTCAGTGGGATTGATTTAAGTTTCTCTTCGTTCAGATGTTGGATAAAAGCTTGCTGCATATTGCCTTTACTATGTTTAGATATGTGCCTTGTATCCCTGATCTCTCCAATACTTAAACATGAATGGATGTTGGATTTTGTCAAATGCTTTTTCAGCATCTAAGGAGATAATCATGTGGTTTTTCTCCTTCAGTTTGTTTATGTGGTGGATCACATTGATGGATTTCCATATATTGAACCAGCCCTGCATGCCTGGGATGAAGCTTACTTGGTCATAGTGGATGATATCTTTGATGTGTTCTTGTATTTGGTTTGCAAGTATTTTGTTGAGTATTTTTGCATCAATGTTCATAAGGGAGATTGGCCTGAAATTCTCTTTCTTTGTTGGATCTTTGTGAGGTTTAGGTACCAAGGTGATTGTGGCTTCATAGAATGAGTTTGGTAATGCTCTTTTTGTTTCTATTTTGTGGAATAGTTTGAAGAGAACTGAAGTTAGCCAGAACTGGGAAGAGATCCCGGGTTGTACAGGCACTAGGTTGCTAGACCAGCACCACACGCCTGCCTGTCTTGATCACCTCCCAGGCTGATCAGTGGGCACAAAAAAAAACCAACCAAACAAACAAACAAAAAAAAAACCACCAGAGACTGGGAATCCCAGTCTCGAGAAAACCCCACAGGAAAGGAAGGAAACAGTACTGACTTGGGTCACCCAGTCTTTCCCTGGAAAAAGTCTCACAGACCAGTGGGTATAAGCCGCCATCACTGAACTGGGCTCCAGCCATGACAGTTGCTGTGCACCCAGCTCTCTGCCACAGGCAGAGCTGTGTGCCCCAGGGCACCAGAGACTGGGAGTCACTGTCAGGAGAAATCCTCACAGGGAACGAAGCAAAGGGGACAGACATTGGCCACCGAGTATATCCCTGGAAAAGGTTCTGCAGACTGGCCCAAACCAGGGACCTGGTGTGCACCAGATAGCCTCCTGTTACCAGGAGAGTGGTACCCACACGCCACAGATTACCACTTGGGTACTGGGGCACAGAGCTCCAACCTCAGACCTACAAAAGCCCAGAATCCCCGAGATCAACCCGCAGATACTGCTCCAAGGGGCAACCAGTTATCCCTAACAAAACTGACCAAACCACGGGACACACAGGTTACAGCAGCAGATCACTAAATTTACAGCAAGAAACCCAGAAGCAGGGCAGCTGTCTTCAGGACTTCTCTAGGTGAGAGGAGAGCCCTCTTGACTAACAAGGACCACAGTTACCACTCAGGTCTCTATGCCTGAGGTGAGCAGCGGCAACTCCTGAAAATCACTGCTATCCAGTGACTATACTCAAAAAGCTGAGAAGGCTTCCTTCAGGAAAAACCATCTTCCTGCCAAGGGGATTCTCTCTACCACAGGATTCCAGGAACCACCAGAAACTAACTCCAAACACTTAAGATAGCCCAATTCTTAGAGGCTAGCATAAAAGCTCAACCAATGAAAGACAGAGCAATATGTCATCTCCAGAACCCAGTTATCCAGGGGCAAGTAGCCCTGGACACCCCAGCATAATTGAAATTCAAGAAGATGACCTAACATCTATGCTCATGAAGAGGATAACAGAGGAAACAAATAAAATGTGTAAAGACCTAGAGGAAGATAAACTCAATCAGATTGTGGCCATCCATAAAGAAATACAGGAAGTTGCAGCCAGTTTGTGGCCTTTAGAGAGGAAATGACTAAATCACTGAAAGAAATAAAGGAAACAAAGGATTGTTCAAACAAACAGCTGAAGGAATTGAAGGAAAAACAGGAAAATACAGTCAGACAGGTGAAGGAAATCAACAAAACAGCTCAAGATCTGAAGATAGAATTGGAAAAATTAAAGAACACACAAATGGAGGAAATTGTGGAGAGAAAGAACTTAGGGAAGAAAACAGGAACTACAGATGTTAGCATAACAAATAGACTACAAGAGATGGAAGAAAGAATCTCAGGTGTGGAAGACACAATGGAAGAAATCGATGTATCTGTCAAAGAAAATGTTAAATCTAAAAAATTCCTGACACAGACTGTCCAAGAAATTCAAGGCAACATAAAAAACAAAACCCAAGAATAATAGGAATAGAGGAAAAAGAAGATTCCTCTGCTCCAGGGCCCAGAAAATATTTTCAACAAAATCATTGAAGAAAATTTCCCCAACTTAAAGGAGAGGTCAATAAGAATACAAAAGGTCTACAGAACACCCAGTAAATTAGACCAGAAAAGAAAATCCTCCTGCCACATAATAATCAAAACAGTAAGTATACAGAACAAAGAAAAAATAGTAAAAGCTGCAAGGGAAAAAGGCCAAGTAACATATAATGGCAAACTCAATAGAATCACACCTGACTTTTCAACAGAGACTATGAAAGCCAGAAGGGCCTGGACAGATATCATGCAGACCCTAAGAGAACACAGATGTCAGCCCAGACTACTATACCCAGCAAAACTCTCAGTCTTCATAGACAGAGAAAACAATATATTCAATGACAAAAACAAATTTCAACAATACCTACACACAAATCCAGCGTTACAGAAGACACTAGAAGGGAAAATACAACCTAAGAAAGCTACTTTCAAGAAAACACAGGAAATAATTAACCTCACTACAGTAAAACAAAAAGCAAGCAAGCACACAACCTTATGATTACAGCCAACATCAAAATCAAAGGATCTAACAGCCACTGGTCATTAATCTCTCTCAACATCAATGGACTCAATTCTCCAATAAAAAGACACAGACTAACTGATGGATGTGTAAACAAAACTCAGCAATCTGTTGCATACAAGAAACACACCTAGGTCACAAAGATAGATATTACCTGAGGGTAAAGGGTTGGAAGATGGCTTTCCAAGGAAATGGACCCAAGAAACAAGCAGGAGTAGCCATTCTAATATCTGATAAAATAGACTTTCAACCAAAGTTAATCAAAAGAGATGGGGAAGGACTCTTCATACTCATCAAGGGAAAATTTCACCAAGAAGACATCACAATCCTGAACATCTATACCCCAAATACAAGGGCACCCACATTTGTGAAAGAAACATTGATAAAACTTAAACCATACATAGATGCCCACACATTAATAGTGGGAGACTTCAACACCCACTCTCAACAAAGGACAGGTCAACAAAACAGAAATTAAACAAATAAACAATGTCTCTAACAGAGGTCATGAATCAAATGGACCTAACAGACATTTCCAGAACCTTACACCCAAACACAAAAGAATATACCTTCTTCCCAGCATCTCATAGAACCTTCTCCAAAATAGGCCATATAGTTGGTCACAAAGCAAACCTCAACAGATACAAGAAGATTGAAATGATCCCTTGTATCCTGTCTGATCACCATGGAATAAAGCTGGACCTCAACAACAACAGAAATAGCAAAAAGCCTACACCCACATGGAAACTGAACAACTTGCTACTAAATGACAACTGGGTCAGGGAAGAAATAAAGAAAAAAAATTAAAGTGTTCCTAGAATTCAATGAAAATGAAGACACAACATACCCAAACTTGTGGGACACAATGAAAGCAGTGCTAAGAGGAAAGTTCATAGCACTAAGTGCCTTCAAGAAGAAATTCGAGACAGCTCATTGAAGCAACTTAATGGCTTACTTAAAAACCCTAGAAAAAGAAGAAGCAGACACACCAAAAAGGAGTAGACAGCTGGAAATAATCAAACTCAGGGCTGAAATCAATCAATTAGAAACAAATAAAACTATTCAAAAAATAAATGAAACCAAGAGCTTGTTCTTTGAGAAAATCAACAAGATCGACAAACCCTTAGTGAAGCTAACTAAAAGGCAGAGAGACACCATCCATATAAACAAAATAAAAAATGAAAAGGGGGACATAACTACAGACACTGAGGAAATCGAAACAATCATTAGGACTTACTTCAAAAGTCTATTTGCCACGAAATTTGAAAATCTAAAGGAAATGGACAATTATCTTGATCGATTCGACTTACCAAAGCTGAATCAGAACCAGGTAAATCAATTAAATAGTCCTATATCCCCCAAGGAAATAGAAGCGGTCATCGAACGTCTCCCATCCAAAAAAAGCCCAGGACCAGATGGTTTCAGTGCAGAATTCTACCAGACCTTCAAGATACTTCTTTTTAAAAAAGAAAAGAAAATTACCTTTAGAAAACATGTAGTGCATATAGGGAATGTAAACAATTTGGCATTTATGCTTGGGTCTCATCCTCAAAATATTTTATAAATATGCAACTATTATAAAATCTAAATATAAGTCAGGAGCAATTCTGGGTACAAGATACACTAGGTGTATCTTCCTTCTATAATGGGTTAGGAGTTGTGAAAAGATTATTTCTACAGCCAGGGTCAGGATAAAAAAATAATAAACTCATATAACACTATTTAAAGTCAGTTTCCTTACTAGGTTGTCGAATTGTGGCATAGATCCATGCTCAGAAAGTTCAATTGTGTTGTTGAAAGATAAAAAACAAATGTCTCTTCACCCCAGAGAAGGAACCAACGTACCAGGAAAATAGGGCCATTGCAGTCCATCTTAGAGAGCCAGTGAGTTTATTAGGGTCATTTATAAAATTATAATTGAAAGTTTACCAACTAGAGCATGTGTGCCTCATTGGCAGCTGCGTTGCCAAAGAGGCCCCCCGCCCCAGCATAGGGGATGACTAATGGAAGCTGTATCCCAAGAGTTCCCAGCATGGCTTGTAGGCATCTGGGCTGGCCTCTGACAGGCTTGACATCAGTACAATTGGCTTTATCTTTCCATTGACCACATCTGGTTGTTAAAAGGGACCTGCAGTGATTAGCAATCTTCACTCCCAGTGTATTTTCTTGCAGTGCTAATATGCACACTGCGTAATCTGGGGGATAACCGCCTATACCCAGTACTTGAAATATTGAGGAGGAAAGGGATTATTTCTGCTTGATAATCTATTACTTAGGGCAGCCAAGGCAGCAACTCATGGCAGAAACCTAAGGGCAGCAGCTGAAGCAGAGACCAAGGAGGAATGCTGCTTACTGGCTTGTTCTTGGCTAGATCAGCTTGCTTTCTTATAGAACCCTGAACCGCATGCCTAGAAGGGGTGGTGCCACCCTAGGTGGGCACCCCACAACAAACGTTAATTAAGAAAACATCCCACTGGTACTTCTGGAGGACAATCTTTATTTGAGGAGACAACCTTTATTTGAGGTGCCTGCTTCCCAAGTGACTAGTTTGTGTCAAGTTGACCAAAACTAACCAGTAAGGCACTAAAACCCCCATGCTAGCACTGAGGTCCATTCTGAATCAACTTCTTTCTCAACTCTCCTGTAAACACAGCCCTATCTGGCTCAGTGAACACACTTCATTTCCTGCCAGTAAATAATTTCCTCATAAATGCCTGCTTTTACTCTGTTGTATTCTCATTCTTGATATCCATGGGGATCTCAGCTGACAACAACAAAATGCCCGTTATAATTTGTATGAGATGGTTCATCAGGTCTGATGTTGCTTGTCTTGCCTTGGGTTATATAGCTTTGTTTTTAAGGAGGGGTAGATAACTGTACTACTCTTCTCCCCCCCCATACTCACAGACTAATCCCCTTTGCCATTGTGTACCATAGATTCATGAGCCAGTCAGTAAAAGCCTCTTCCATTTCTTCTTTAAAATTCTCCCAAATTCAAGGAATTCAGATGTTAAATATTCCATAATTGCCATAGTTTACTGTGCTGAGTCATTATTGAGGATCCCAACGACATGCCAAATAATAGATTTGACCTTCTTTGGTTGTAAGGGTCTGATCTAAGTATATATACACTGTTAACATATTTCCTCCATTCTCAACGTCAGATTCTTCCTATGAGTTCCAAGTATTGAGATTTCAAGAAGAACTCTTTAAGGCAGAGCTATCCAACTCATACTCTTTTCCTTTTATTGTTCTGTCTTCAAGAAATGGCAGTTCAACACTTCTATCTCATCCTCCCTTTCTTTGATTCACTCCCTGATAATTAGCAGAGGTTAATGTGGGACATAGCATACACATATTCTCCCTTCATTGCAGCTTTTTCCTTACGAGGCCAATCTTCTCTAGATAGACAATCAAATTGATTGCATGTTTTATTACTTACAGCAGAGCCTACTCACTATTTTCTCTCATACACACTATTTTTTAGGGATTACAATATATTTTATAGTCCATAAACTGTTTAGAAATATCCTAACAATCTTTTACATATTCACATTTCTGTCATTAATTACATAGGGGTTTTCTCATCATCAACTAGTTTGCCATCTCTTCAGACATCAACTGTTTTTCTTTGAGTTCATTTTGATTCTCTTTGGGGTAATTACAGACTCCTTAGGTAAACGGTCTTCACAGGCATCAATTCCAGGTCCAAATCCACATTCTTTAACTTGTAAAAGTCAGAGCTTTTTACAACCTCCTCTTGTAGCTTGATAATCTTGCTTTAGTGTCTCCAGAAATTCAGAGGAATGTTTACTTAACTTACTGGCTAACTATAAAAGATATATAAAAAAAAGATGAAAATGAGAGAAAGGAAACAGATAACAGAGGAAGATCTGTAGGTATCCCAAGCAAAGGAACTTTTGTCTTTGTGGAATGAGGGTGTGATGCCCTCAAAGCAAATGAATGTAGTCATCAAATAAGAAGTGCTCCAATCCCTTCATTAGGAAGACACGTTTGATTATGTCATTGGCCATTGTTGATCTGGTCAGTTTCCTGTCCCAGGGATGAAATATGTCTAGAGATTTCAGCCGTCCAGTCATGAATTGTTCTTTCTGATGACTATTTATCTCACAGCATAGAATACTCCTCACTGAAGAGATCTCACAGGTCTCAGAAACACTCCTGCCGAGAACTCAAGGCTAAGATAAACTAATATACAATTATTTTAGCAGTGTTATCCATTGTTGAATTACAAGAAATGTTAAGAAACCCATGTCAGAAATGGAGGCAGATACCAAATGTGTATTTCTTATTATGTCATGGATATAGCATGGAATAATTTCTTCATCATTGTACTCAAAATGTGACCAGCAAGTATCAGAACAGGTGTTTCAATTATGGTTGCATCTAGAAAGCTTGATTCTTGATGGACAATTGCACATAATATCTTTATTTGTTTTTTTTTCCTTCTCTTGCAATCTAGTTCCCAGCAGGAAATTTACTGAGCTGCCAAGTTGTGATCATCTAATTGACTCAGAAAGAATCTGAATGAGTTTCTAAATATCCAACTGAAATCAATTGTGACTCTCTTTATTTTAGGCCCCAGGCAGACTGAAATTGAGACAATAAATGGAAGCACCTCATTCTGAAAGAATGAGGGTTGGCAGCTTTGTAGCAAGTATTATGTATAGTCACATACCCCATGTGCCCACACACACTTGCACACACAATGGACATACTCACACACGCTTTTCATATTTAGCCAAAATTCACAACTGGTTACATGTTTGTTATCGTAAAACTTTAGTATCCAGCTTTATAAGGTCCTAGATTTCAAGAATAGAATAATATTTTATTTAAAAAGTTTTATATTAAGGGCAGTTGGGTGGTGGTGTAGAGCTATGACATATATATATATATATATATATATGTCAGACATATATATATATGTATATATATATGTATATATAAAGGTTTTTATTAATTTTTAGGAATCTTGACTGTGTATTTTAAGATGTTTTTCATTTTACTCAAGGAAAAGCTTTCCCCCAAGGTTCATCCTTTTGTATACATTTTATGTTTACATGTTTTCATTGAATTTCAACTTGTGTGAAATAGAAACAAAAATTTCAAATAGTATTGTTAGGACTTTAGTACCCCATCTGGCATTTTAATCTCTTTTCCTAGCAACTTAAAGAAAGAATGATTGTGAGAATAAACAAAGTATTGGGCACTATGGCTCAGTGCTACAAATCCGAAGAATCTGAATCCTCAGAAATGGGGACTAAATGCTCAGCTTTCTTTGAGTTATGTCTTCATGGAAAGCACTGTTAGAAATTGACAAGTACACAAATGAACTCAGGAGGGCACAGTGCTTTTGGTGCCCATTAAGAAGATTAAGAAATTTAACACAATGGGTAGTAAAGGAATATGTCTAGCCCTAGGACTAAGGGTTCTTTCAAGTTGCCACCATGGAGATCTGACTGGAGTCACTGTGGCTGTTTGTGATGATTTTAACATTATTCAACATTAATATCATTCTTCTATTAATATGGGAAATTTATTAGTATGTTATGGTGGTGTAGCTTAGTGTTCCTGTGGCATATTTCACAGTGGGGGCTGTCTCTGACTCTTCTGCCTGCTTTTGTAACCCTTTTAGTCCTACTGGGTTTCCTCATCCAGCCTTAATATGAGAGGATGTGCCTCGCCTTGTTGCAAGTTGATATGCTGGGTTTGGTTGATATCCTTGGGAGGACTGCCATTTTTTGCAAGAAAACAAAGGAGGAGTAGGCCTTAGAAGGTGAAGGGAGGTGGTTGCAGGATTAGGATTAGAAGACAGAGGGGAAACTGTGGTTGGAATATAACATAAGAGAGAAAAAGAAATAAAAATAAGTACTAACAAATAACAAACATTGGTTGGTGTATCAGTCTCAGAAAAGACCCCTGTGTCCAGATATTTTGGTTCTGTTGCTTTCCTAATGGTGCTCCTGTCCTCTCCAGGTCTTTCTATCTCCCTCTTCTTTCATAAGATTCCCTTCACTCTGCAGTTTGGTTATGAGTCTCAGCATCTGCTTTGATATATTGTTGGGTAGAGTCTTTCAGATGCCCTCCTGTCTCATTTTGAGAATAGGAGGATATTTTTAGCATAGATAATAATAAGTAATAATAAATAACAAACATTAAGACTATTCTGTCTCATTTTAAGGAGTATATTCTTAGTGTTCTTTTTAGCTCTCAAAAAAAAAAAAATAGTGCACCAAGGCAGTATCTACAGTCTCATACCAGTTTTAATAGTTCAATAAAATTAAAGTACAAGTATTTAAAGAAGGTTCTGATAACCTTATATGAGCAGCACTATGTTAGAAAGAAATAGTTAAAAAGGGATAGGGTGGAGGGTGGAGGAGCAATAAAATCAGACAGTGACAGGTTCAAAGTTTTGTTCATTCATTATCCATGACTATGAGCAAAAGCACTTGGACTATCTGGATATCCTTTCTTTATGTCCAAATGAATGATTATTGGTTTTGTTGGACAGTCACAACCAGGTACCACAAATGGGAAGTAGGACGAAAACAAAAGGACCCTATTGCATCACAGCTGTGCAGGATGGATATTCCAGGGCTGGTTCCTTTTGAAGGTTCAAAGGACTATCTATTCAGTGTTTGCCTCCTTGCTTATGATAACAACTACTGTTTATGGAATTCACTTGCTTGAAGATGCAGCTCTCCAACCTGCAGCTCTGTCTTCTTACGGCATCTTCCCTATGTGCACCTAGATTTCTTCTTTACGACCAAATTAATGCCTAACCTAATTACCTATTCTTGACTTTATTATATTATCAAGAAACTTATTTAAAAATAGGCTCATATTTATAGGTAGCAAGTGATTATTAAGCCTTCAAACTTGGGGAGGGAGCATACTTTGCCCCTTAATAGGAAATAATGATCAAATACCTTATTTGATCTTTCTGTAGAGTTTAAAATGTTTAATGATGCAAAGACCACTGAGAGTTGATTTGCATATTTTGGTCTCCCAACATACAGTATGAGTGGTGGCTGTGTAATGGAGTCAAACTCTGGGCCTGTCCTATTTACTGCACCCATTGCTGTCAACTCTGCTTATTTCCTTGGCTAATTATTAATGTCACAAAAAATGGTGTTATGTTAGCTTGACCTTGCTTCTTCTGTGAGGATGTGCTAAACTCTGCAGAGCTCAACGCTGGCCATGAACTTTCTCTCTGTTTTGACTGTTCCAAGTTCTGCTTGGAAGTGGCATAGAGCTGGTATGAACTGGAAATCTGAATGACTGTATGAACACAAAGACAGATGGCAGGATCCCCATTGGAATGTGTGGCCAGCACATGGCTGCTATTTGTTTTCACTCTCGACTAGTCAGCAGACACACTGTGACTACAGTGCAGCTGCAGCGAGATTTACTTCCAAAGCTTCCCGGGACTGTGAGGCCATGCGTGGCCAGGGTTACCTGGACATAAGTCCCAGAAAGGAAGTGAAGAATTTTCATTTTGAGGAACAGGATGGAGGAGGTAACATCCCTTCTGAGTAGTCATTCTATTTTTCCAAAGAGACTTAGAAGTAAAACTTCTGCCTACAATTAAGTTTGCCTTGCTTAACTCAATTTCTCTTTCCTTTTCTTTTCTTTTTCTTCTTCATCATCATTATTAATTTGAGGAGCATCTTCAGACTAATGTTTAAGTTTCTTTGCATTACTTGACATGAAGTTCACACATGGATCTTGAAATCTTTACAGTTACATATATTTGGTTATTTTTCATGCCCAGGATTTTTACATTCCTTACAAATCTACAATTTGGAATGGACAGGCTGGCAAAAATGTCTCTTTACTTCACTTGCCTATTATCTTTCTTAAACACAAATCCAGCCCCTATTTTTCCCAGTGAGAGCCATGTGTGTCTCCCTTTTGGATTCTTCTCAGTTAACAAGTTTTATAAAAGTTCCAGGTTTGTTTTTCGTTTTTTGTTTTTTGTTTTTTTTTTTTTCAATCTAGAAATGCTTTTTCTTTTTTTTTTTAATTTTTTTTATCAGTTACATTTTATTAAATCTGTATCCCAGCCGTGCCCCGAAACCTCATTCCCTCCCAGTCCCTCCCTCCCTCCCTCATCACTACTGTGCCCCTTTCCAAGTCCACTGATGGGGGGGGACCTCCCCCCATTCATCTGATCCTGTTTTATCAGGTATCTTCATTGAGATGCTTTTTCACATTGAGGTCTTAAAGTCTGGGAAGTAGTTGGGGTATAATAACTGATGAATATGTTGTTTTGAATTTCTTAACAATGAAACTTTTTGAGGGTATCACACTCTAACTCTAACTCATGACAATATCCTGCCTCACCCTACTGCATCTTGGGACTGTAGACATGAGGAAATATGGCTGGAGAAAATGAAAATTTTATTCTCTCTCTCTCTCTAACTAAAGGTGTGAGATCTTACCTGACAACCTTCAAAGAAGAATGAGTAAGTGGCTGGAAGTGTTCTCACACAGATGGACCATTTGTAACACACACACACACACACACACACACACACACACACACACACACACTGAGAGAGAGACAGAGAGAGAGGAGAGAGACAGAGGGAGAGGAGAGAGACAGAGAGAGAGAGGGAGAGAGAGAGGAGAGAGACAGAAAGAGGGAGGGAGAGCTGAAAAAAACATTATGGAATGGAAGGAAAGAACAGAAGGGCCAGACCGTGGGAAGAGTGCTGTGAAAGGCCGGGACTTGGATATGACATGCTTGTTACATATTTAAACTCAGAGCAACTGTGGTTACCTACATAAAGCTTACACAGAATAAAGAGTTAAAAATTCCATCATGGAGAGAGAAGGGTTGCTGAGGATCTAGTAGCATTTGATAGCTGCTAGGACAGGTAGAGTTGCTGGGATGGTCATTCATAGTCCACCCATGCTCAAGAGGATGACTCTATGAAAGTGTGCATACGGGCAGCACTGGCTGGGCTTTATTTTTTAAAGACATGAAATTGGGGGAGGGACGAGATGGGTAATGTGTGGAGGAACAGAGGAGTTGGAGAGGAAGATCCATATGACCAAGAAACACTGTAAGTATCTATAGATAATATCATAATACTTGTATGAAAGTTTCAAAGAGAAAAAATTAATACTAAGTTAACAAAGAATATTTATTTTAAAAGAAACTA
Source organism: Rhombomys opimus (assembly GCA_010120015.1). Taxonomy (NCBI): domain Eukaryota; kingdom Metazoa; phylum Chordata; class Mammalia; order Rodentia; family Muridae; genus Rhombomys; species Rhombomys opimus. Next base: position 7,066,630 of record REGO01000026.1, read on the forward strand.
TTTCCACTGTCTTATGCACAGAGGTGTATAAAATAGAATTGTTGTTTTTTTAAAATGACACCTCGATGTTGCTTTCCCAAGGATAAAGACATTTTTAAGTTGGCCCAAATCTTTACTATCCATTTATGCCTAAATGTTTAAGAATACACAAACATCAAGTGCATACATAAATACATACATGCTCTATATTTATCCATGCACATGAATACATATTTATGTAATATTTAGATATCTGTAAACATACAAATAAATATATAAATATGTTATTTCATACTATTTTAAATATTTTCAAAATATATGTATACTTACAAATATTTAGTTATATCATGAATATGTTAAATTTAAGGTCTACTTACTCTTTTAATACTTTTAGTAAGTACATAATATTCTTCCATAAATGTATTTTATAATTTCTGAACTGAAAGTATTGATTGTTAACTGGTGGAAGCATACTTTATGTTACTGGAAAGGGACCTTGAATAGCTCTACCTTAGAGAACTATCAGGGCGCCGGGTCATCAGCTCTTCATTCTTGTGGCCAACAGAGGCATTCACCATAATGCAGGATTTAATGCACAACAAAGAGTATAAGGCAGAAAGCTGAGGGTTGATTTATTAATTATAGCATATTGCAAACAAAAAAAACAATGAAATCAACAAGAGTTTCTTCTTGATTTCTAATTTATTTGTATCTTGAATTTAGGGTCCACCACAACATAACACGGGCAATGACCTGGTTTTAACTTCAATTGTGAAGTCTATTCACTTCAAGTATTCCTCTGCAAAATTGTAGATTACAATAGACAGTTAGAGACGAAAGAATACGATTAAATACTTTATTTCAGGACTTATGACAGTTTCATAAATAAACAGTTCTTTTGTTTTTGTATGTTTAATTAAATTAGATCAATGCAACCTGTCAACCCATTTAACATTTTAATTTTAAGATAAGGAAGCAGTTTGAAGTCTTCACAAGCAGCTGTACAAACATGGAAGTGGGCTGGAATTGACTGAAATGAGACAGATTTGCTGGCAAGTCTATGAGAGTCTGGGAACACTTGGAAGAAGACTCTTACATTCTGATCATAGAAGAGACAGTCCAATTAACAATATGTTGAATTCATTCCAATGGTTGCTGTACTGAATCATCAATGGCTTTAATATATATATATGTACATGGATTCTTAATTGTAACTGACTGTGGGATCTATTCCTTTACATGCCATCCTTGAAAACACTTTAAGTTTGTAGCATCTCTCTCTTTTCTGTACTACACCTCAGAAAAGAGCGATGGCACATCAGTAGATGGCCTTTCCTCTCATTTGGATCTATCTTGTATTGTAGGACGTGCTAGGTTTGCCTTTCACCTTACTTTTGAGATACATTTGAAGATGGATGTGAAGAGTGTGTGAATAAGAAGCGTAGCGGAGGATCTATGTTATGAGTTGAATATGCTTGGATTCACCCTCAGATGAAATTTTTCCATGAGTAACAAAAGTAAGAGAAAACTCAAGTGTGTGACTGAGTGATAATTGGCATTTTGCATGAGAAAGGAGGGCTGAGAAAAAAGTGTGCTTCATAGCTGGTGTGTGTGTGGCTTAAGCTTGTGTGCTTAGGCATTTGTGGCAACCTTACTGTGTATCATTGTGTGTGTCTGTGTAAAGACAGAGTGAGGTGATCCAAATTAGTTCTGAGGCCTTTCCCTGGCCTCAGCTGGTATATGTGTCACTCTGTTTTATTCAAAAATTTTGAAATGCCAATGTGTGTGTTGGAGTAAGTATGTTAAGGGCAACTAATTACTTCTTTGTATATTAAGGTTATTATTATACTGAGAGACAATCCTTTGCTCAACCATATGATTCACTTAGAGTTAGACTGGTGAGTGGCAAACGCTTTTGGTTCGTGGCCAATGTTGAACTTGCCAAAGACTGGGTAATTGTCATCTATGCATCAAGACTGATGGAACCTGTGATAATTGACTTATGGACCAATTTGACCCAACTATGAGATCCCCAGATTTTTTTTTCTCAAATGGGCAATATTGTGCACCTGTATATAATAGTGGGTTTTTTTTTCTTTTAATTGAAAATAGATTATTTTTAAATTTTTATTTTTTTGTATTAATTACAGTTTATTCACTTTGTATCCCAGCTGTGGCCCACTCCTTCATTCCCTCCTTATCCCACCCTCCCTCCCTCATCTCCTCTGGTGCTGCTCTCCAAGTCCACTGATAGGGGAGGCCTTCCTCCCCTTCCATTTGATAGTATTTTTGATGACATAAACTTTTGAGCCAGCAGACTGGATAACCTTCCTAATGTTGGTTGTCCTCATCCAATAAATTGACAACTTAGAAGTTCAAGATATTGGACTTTCATGAGTTAGAGAGAAGTCCTCAGCCTGACAACCTTGATCTGGAACATCAGATTTCTTCTTGCCTTAAGACTCAAATTGAAAGTCAGTTGGCTCTTTTGTCACGGCTCTACTTGCTTTCTGACTGTAAATGTACTAACTGTACCCCTTATTTTTCAGCCAAAAGCTAGTAGGTCCCAGAATCTCTTAGCCTTTATAATTAAATGAGCTGATTACTATACTTAATCTAGATTTTTATAAAATTTAGTAAACTATAATTAATGTAGATTTATTAAATTTATAATTCACAATTTATGATAAGTCTCTGTATATATGTATATATGTATATATATATAACATATATCTTGTTGCTTCTGACTGTCAAACACTATACTAGAATAGGATAGGTTGCCAGATACTTGATTAGAGATGGGCCTTTAAGGATAACATAGGGAAAGGCTAGACAGCGAGAGTGCCTCCAGTGGGCCACAATCTCTTTCCACCTGGTACTGTTGCCTAGAGGAAGGACACTCAAACAAGGACTGTCTAAAGTGTCTGCCTGGGACCATTCACAGTCTGTGTGAGGACATGTCTTTAGAGTTTCTTACATCCAAAATGGTGCCTTTAAATACTCAAACTTTAATTTTCTATTCTTGTCTTTTTTACTTTTTCACAAGAGTTAAGTTAATATAGTGGGAAAAGCTTTGGCAAACAAAGGAATCAGAGACTGGTTTTTGAGTGGACAGAGGTAAGCATTTACATACTGGGATCCCCTAGGATTTGTAGCATGAAAGGTGTTCTGGCAAAGAGCATGTAGAAGTGCTGGCACACATCACCATGGTTCAAAGTTCAATAAAATACAGCCTTTCAGTCCTGTCCAGACAGAGGTAATGTCATTGATTGCTCCACTATCCTTTGCATCTTCAGGTTTCTGAGTCCCCTGTATGACAGCAACCTTTCCCAGCCTGTCCCTTGGATTCTAAGAAACATAGTAAAGCAGAGATGAAGAGAGTAAAGCCTAGAGTGTGAATGTGAGTACAGTTATATGCATAGACTTGATTCCCACCATTTCCTAGAGATCTACTATTTGGAAAGAATTGATTTGCACACACACACACACACACAGACACACACACACACACACACACACACACACACTTGAAACATTACTTGTTAGAAGAGACTTAATACCCTAACTGTGTATCAACAGTAATTGTTGGAATAAATTAAGACACGTTTACTAGTAGGAATAAATACAATATGGGTTTTCAAGCAACTAGGTAGAACTATGTATGTTGACAAGAAAACATCACATATGACACATGTAAAAAATAGTGTCAAAAATAATCATAAGAATCTATATTTAGGATCATCTCTTTTGTAATATAGAAAGTTTCGGTATGAGTAAATGCACACACAAATAAGTCTATAAAATATCATGAAGCATATATTGAGCCCTGAATACTCATTATTTTGAATAGTAAAAGGTGGTGCTTGTATGAAGAGGTAGAGAGACCCTTTAATTTTTACTCTTCTATGCATTGTGACATTACAGTATTATACATATATATGTCCATATATGCTTAAATATATATGCTCATGGACTCTTCATACAGTGCAACACAAGTCACAATGCAAAGTTTTAATGGTACCTATAGAAACCATAAAATATAAAAATTATATACTCTTTCTTTTTACAGCAGGAGATTCCAATCACTCCTCTTAAATACTATAATTTTACAAAGTAAGATAATAAATAAATAACAGGCTTCATTGTGACATTTCATATATAGATGCCATTTTACTCATTTTCAACTTCTTTTTTCTCTGTCCTTCTACCACTTCACCTCAGGGTACACCTTACTCCATTTCTCTCATTATTACTTTCTTCTCCCTGCCATGAGATTTCTTCCTTTCTTCCTTCTTATGGGCCTCTTTCTATTTTCTACCTACATTCACACATTTAAATCTAAAAAAAAGTCCATGTCTATGGTGAAATATGCAGTATTTGTTGAGTCTGCTTTGGTCTATTTAATATAATGATCTCTAGCTGCATCTGTTTTCCTTCAAGTATCATGATTTTACTTTTTAGTGACTGAGTAAAATTTCATTGCTTATCACATGGATCTTCACTCATTCATCTGATAGTGGACATATAAGATGATAGCATTTCTTAGCTAATGTGAATAAAGCAGTACCAAGCATGAAAATGTAATAATCTCTGTGCTGCTGACCTAGAAATGGTCACATATTTACAGAAGAGTGATATAATCATGTCCTATCTAGATCTATTTTTGGTTTGCTATAGAACCTTTATTTTTGTAGTGGTATACATTTGTACATTTTCATCAGGAGTGTGCAAGAATTCCTTTCCTCCCACATCTTCATGGGCATTTGTTTTCATGTGCTTTCTTTATCATACCCATTCTAACTGGGATAAAATAAAAACTCAAAGCAGTTTCCACAATTTCCTGATAGTTAAGGTTGCACACTTCTTCAAACATTATTGACCATTTGTTTGTCTTCTCTATTTTTTTTGAGTACTGTCTATTTAGTTCATCAGACCTATATTTGATGTATTTATTGATGCTTAATATACAGAGGTTTTTATTATGCTGTACATTAATCTTGTCTTATCCATAGTTGGCAAAGCCATTTTCCCATTCCTAAGGCTGTAGATGGGTTCTACTGATTGCTTCCTTAGCTTTACAGAAATATTTCAATTTCATGCAATATTCTTTCAGTTTTTGTCTCCATTTTCTCATCTATTTGAAACTTTTTCAAAAACTCCTGCATAGGTCTGTATGTTGATGCATTTTACCTGTTTGTTTGTTTGTTTTTTTCCCAGAAGTTTCAAAACTTAGGTTGTGATCTATTTTGAATTGATTGTTTTGCAAGTGAGAAATATGGACCCAGTTATACTCACCTGTAGGTTGCTTTCAAATTCTCCCAATACAATTTGCTGATAAGACTGTCTCCTTTTCTGTCCCCTCCAGGTCTTTCATCTCCCCCTTCTTTTTTAAGATTCCTTGTACTCTGCCCAAAGTTTGACAATGAGTCTCAGACTCTGCTTTGATACCCTGCAAGGTAGAGTCTTTCAGAGGCCCTTTGTGGTAGGCTCCTGTCCTGTTCCCACTTTTCTCCCTCTTCCGATGTCCATCCTGTTTGCCTTTCTGAATGAGGATTGATCATCTTACTCAGGTTCTCCAAGGAGAGCAACAGAACCAAAAAATCTGGGCCCTCAGGTCTTTTCTGAGACTGATACTCTAACCAAGGACCATTCATGGAGATAACCTAGAACCCCTGCAGAGATGTAGCCCATGGCAGTTCAGTCTCCCTAGTAAGAAGAATAGGGGCTATCTTGGACATGAATTCAATGGTTGGCTCTTTGATCACCTGGTAAGGGAACAGCCTTACCAGGCCACAGAGGAAGACAAAGTAGCCAGTCCTGATGTGACCTTCTAGTCTAGGGTCAAATGAAAGGGGAGAAGGACCGCTCCTATCATTGGACTGGGGGAGGGGCATGGGAGGAGAAGAGTGAGGAAGTGTGGGTTTGGGAAGGGGATAAGGAAGGGAGCTACAGCTGGGATACAAAATGAATAAATTGTAATTAATAAAAAATTAAATAAAAAAACTTTTTTTAATTTTTTAACTTTTTATTTTTCTTATTTTTATTATTAGTTACATTTTATTAACTCTGTATCCCAGCTGTATCTCACTCCCTCATTCCCTCCCAATCCCACCCTCCCTCCCTTATCTCCTCCCTGCCCCTTTCCAAGTCCACTGATAGGGGAGGACCTCCTCTCCTTTCATCTGACCCTGTATTTTTTAATACTATGTTAAAAATTATGTAATGTAGCTGTGCAATTTTATTTCTAGTCCTTTATTCCATTCCATACTATCACATCCCATTCCATTCAACCCCATCCTATCCCATTCCATTCTTTGATTTAAATGTTTATTTTTGTAACTATGGCACTGTAGTATATTTTGAGATCAGGTAATTTGATGTTCCCAGCATTGATTTCTGCTTAGGATTGCTTTGGCTATTTTCAAGTCTTTTATTTCTTCCACGCATATTTTACAATTTTAAAATGGTTCTTTGAAGAATATTATTGGAACTATGATGCAAGTTAACTTGGCTTTGTAGCAATCTTTAAAGTGCAGGTGCTACCAATATATAAACATGAATAGTCTTTCCATCTTATAGAATCTTCTTGAATTTTTTACATGAGTGAATTTTCACTGAAGAGATCTTTTCCATTTTTGGTTAAGTTTATTGCTAGATATTTTAGGTTTTGAGACGCTATTTTGAATGGTATTTTCTTTAATTTCTTTCTCAGTTGCCTATTGATAATTTTGTTTTTTTGTTAATTTTGTGTTTGATAATTTTGTTTTTTTGTTAATTTTGTTTTCTGTTGTAATCTAAAATTTTTTATCAGCTCTAACAGTGTTCTGGTAGAGTCAATGAAGTCTTTTAAGTATAGAATCATGTTATTAGCAAATAGGGTTTATAAAACTTTTTCCTTTCCAATTTTTAATCCCATTCATTTCTTTCTTTTGTGTTATTGTTCTAACACTCCAAACACTATATTGAAAAAGAGCAGGGAAAGTGTATACCTTGACCTCACTCTTTGTTTTAGAGACATTGTTCTAATTTTTCTTTAATTAATATAATATTGGCTATAGATTTGTTGTATAAAACCTTTATTATATTGAAATATGTTTTGCCTATACATAGTTTCTTCAGGGCTTTTATCAGAGAGAATATTAAACTTTATCAAAGACTCTGTTGACATGATTATGTGTTTCTGTTTTTACATGCAGTTATGATTTGCATTACATTTATTGATTGTATATATTGGACCAACCTTGCATTTTGGAGATGAAGCCAAGTTGGTCATGGTATATGACCTTCTAAATGTGTTCTTGAATATAATTTACACAAATTTCATTGAGAATTTTTTTTTCCAGAGGGAATAATGGATAGTTTATTCTAGAACAAATACGAGTGACCGTGGCCCAGTTACTCCAGTTCCATGGTCCAGTGTGCTAAGAGTTTCGTGAAGTTTTTATAGTAACAGAAGAAAATCATCAAGACACTTTTCCAATACACTGATGGAACTATGAGTTACTCAGGTCTGCTGCTTAATTTTAAATGTCAATTTGCCTCAACCCAGAAAAGAGACAGTTGTTGTTTTGTTTTTCAAGATAGGGTTTTCTCTGTGTAGCCCTGGCTGTCCTGGAAGGGAGCTATGGGGGTGGGGGGATACAAAGAGAATTTTTATATCCATATTTATCATGGAAATTGGTCTGTGATTTTGGATGTTGGTGTTATATCCTCATTTGGTTTTGGTGTTTGAGTACTTCTGGCCAAGTAGAATAAATAGAACAGTGTTTCTTCCCTTCTTACTTGTGGAACAACTTCAGGAGTATCAGCTTTGACAGTGTGAGCTGTCACTTATAAGGGTTATGGAATTTGGCAGTGAATATATCTGGTCCTAGCCTTTGCATTATGGATAGTATTTTTATGTTTTATTTTTTTTTGTATTTCAAAGAATTGACTTTTGAGTTGTTAAGTATATCAACCTAAATATATATCCGTTTTACCAAGTTTTGCCAGGATCTTTATTATTATTATTTTATTATTACTATGATTATTGTTATTATTAGAGACAAGTCTTCTCTGGGTAGCATTGGCTGTCCTGGACTAGCTTTCTAGACCAGGCTGGCCTCAAACTCACAGATACACGTGTGCCTGCCTCCCAGAGTGTGGGGACTAAATGCAGGCAACACCACATCACACTCTTTATTATTTTTTGTCACCTATAACTCCTTTTGAGCTTGGTTTATTCCTGGTTTTCTAAGACTTTGACTTGCGTTATTAGGATTTTTATTGAGATATAATTTTAAACTATCTTTATCTTTGTTTATTTTGTGTCCGGGCAGAGACGGTACACAAGGCACATGAATGGTGGTCAGCGGCAACTTGTGGAGATTAGTTCCCTCATTTCATTATGTGGATTTTGGGGCTCACACTCAGGTCATCAAGCTTGGTGGAAAGCACCCTGACCTACCGAGCCATCTCAATAGTCCCTTGTGTCCATATTTGTAAAATTGTAACCACACATAGCTATAAATCTTCCTCTGAGAACAAATTTTACTGCATCCCAAAGGTTGTGGTACTTTGTGATTTTATTTAATTTTAATTTTATTATTTTTTAATTTTTAATTTCTTATAATTTATTCACTTTGTATCCCAGCTGTAGCCCCCTCCCTCATTACCTCCTAATCCTACCCTCCCTCCCTCTTCTCCTATACCCACTCCCCTTCCATCTGACCCTAGCCTACCAGGTCTCATCAGGCCTGGCTGTATTGTCTTCCTCTGTGGCCTGGTAAGGCGGCTACCTCCTCAAAGGGAGGTGGTCAAAGAGCCAGCCACTGAGTTCATGGCAGAGACAGCGCTGTTCCCATCACTAGGAAACTCACTTGGATGCTGAGCTGCCATGGGCTACATCTGTGAAGGGGTTCTAGGTTATCTCCATGAATGATCCTTGGTTGGAGTATCAGCCTCAGAAAAGACCTCTGTGCCCAGATTTTTTATTCTGTTGTTCTCCTTGTGAAGCTCCTGTCCCCTCTAGGTTTTTCTATCTCCCCCTTAATTCCCTGCACTCTGTCCAAAATTTGACTATGAATCTCATCATCTGCTTTAATACCTGGCTGGATAGAGTCTTTGAAGCCTTCTGTGGTATGTTCCTCTCCTGTTCCCTGTTTTCTCCATCTTCCAGGGTCTACCCTGTTTGCCTTTCTAATTGAGGATTGAGCGTCTTATCCTGTGTCCTCCTTCTGTGATTTTATTTTTATTTGAATCTAGGAAGTGTAAAGTTTTCTTCCTGAGTTTCAAATGAATCAGTGATCTTCCAAAGAAATAATTCTCAATCTTCATTTATTTGCATAGTTTCTCATGCTATTCATTTTATGTTTTATTCCCGAAAGCACATTTCTTCACCATCCTGGAAGGTTTGTGTAATCATGTCTTTTGCTTCTACCACAGAGACTCTAATACTGTAGATACAGGCAGAGGCTACAGGGTTTAAATTTAAGAAAATTTCAGGTGATAAAGATGCTGATGGTCTAAAGATTTCACTGAGAGGACGTCTCTTCTAAAATACAAAAGGTGTGCATCTCTTCTCTCTCTCTCCCCCCCTACACACCTTGGTTTTTTGTTTTTTTTGAGACATGATTTCTCTGTGTAGCACTAGGTGCCCTGGAACTCTGTAGACCATTCTGGCCTAGAAATCACAGAGATCCTCCTGCTTGTGCCTCCCTGAGTGCTAGAATGACAGGCACTCACCTCTGAGCCTAGATGGGTGTGCACTTCTTAATTCCACTAACAGCCATGAAACATTTCCAGTTAGCCTGGTTTTATACCAGGAATTCAATGTTGAAAAATAAAAACAAAATCAATTCTATCCACAAGAAGCACAAAGTTTAAGGATTTGTGTGGAAAACAAGTAAAATGATTGTATTCTATTCTAAGTGTGTGGACCTTTTATTCAGATGGTTTAGAAGATAGAATGGGAACAGAAGATGATGTAGTCTTCCAACTGCATGGCACTTGATAGTGATGTGTATTAGACACCTGGAAATGCATATACCTGGAACTTAGGACCTTCTGCATGCTAGAGAAATGTTTTACACTGAGTTTCCTTCTAAGTCAGAAACATTACTTTTTATATTTTTAAATTTTTATTTTTTATATTTATTACAGTTTATTTACTTTGTATCCCAGCTGTAACCTCCTCCTTCCTCCCCTCTCAATCCCACCCTCCCTCCCTCATCTCCTCCTATACACCTCTCCAAGTCCACTGATAGGGGAAGTCCTCCTTCCCTTCCATCTGACCCTAGCTTATCTGGTCTCATCTAAACTGGCTGCATTGTCCTCCTCTGGGGCCTGGCAAGGCACTCCCCTATCCAGGGGAGGTGGGCAAAGAGCTAGCCACTGAGTTCATGTCAGAGACAGTTCCTGTTCCCCTTACTAGGGTACCCACTTGGATACTGACCTGCCATGGGCTACATCTGTACAGAGGTTCTAGGTTATATCCATGAATGGTCCTTGGTTGGAGTATCAGTCTCAGAAAAGACCCCTGTGCCCAGATCTCTTAGTTCTGTTGATATCCTTGTGGAGCTCCTATCCTCTGTAGTCTTACTATCTCCCCCTTCTTTTCTAAGATTCCCTGCACTCTACCCAAAGTTTGTGTATGAGTGTCATAATCTACTTTTATACAATGATGGGTAGAGTCTTTCAGAGGCCTTCTGTGGTAGTCTCCTTCCTGTTTCCTGTTTTCTCCTCAGAGGCCTTCTGTGGTAGTCTCCTTCCTGTTTCCTGTTTTTTCCTTCTTCCAATGTCCGTCCTGTTTGTCTTTCTGAGTTAGGATCGATCTTCTTACCCAGGGTCCTCTTTCTACCTCACATTCTTTAGGTGTTCAGGTTTATCCTATATTATAGATCTGATATTCACTTATAAGTGATTATGTATCCTTTGTGTCTTTCTGTTTCTGGGATACCTCACTCAGGATGATCTTTTTTAGTTCATACCATTTGCCTGCAAATTTCATGATTTCCTTGTTTTTTAATTGCTGAGTAGTATTTCATTCTGTGAAAGTACCACAATTTCTGTATCCATTCCTCCATTGATGGACATCTGGGTTGTTTCCAGGTTCTGGCTATTACGAAAAAAGCTGCTACGAACATGGTTGAACAAATGTCCTTGTTGTGTACTTGAGCATATTTTGGATATATGCCTAGGAGTGGTATAGCTGGATCTTGAGGAAGCACTATTCTTAGTTGTCTGAGAAAGCACCAAACTGATTTCCAAAGTGAAGGACACAGCAAAAGACACTGTTGGTAGAATAAAACGACAGGCTACAGACTGGGAAAGGATCTTTACTAACCATATATCTGACAGAGGGCTAATATCTAAAATATATAAAGAACTGAAGAAGTAAAAATGCAACAAATCAAGTAATCCAATTAAAAAATGGGGTACAGAGCTAAACAGAGAATTCTCTGTAGAGGAATATCAAATGACAGAGAAATACTTAAAGAAATGCTAAAAGTCCTTAGCAGTCAGGGAGATGCAAATCAAAACAACCCTGAGATTTCACCTGACATCCATCAGAATGGCTAAGATCAAAAACCCAAGTGACAACACATGCTGGAGAGGATGTGGAGAAAGGGGAACCCTCCTCCATTGCTGGCAGGCATGTAAACTTATACAACCAGAAATATTACTTTAAAAAACTCTGCTTTTCTTTCCATCTCCTTCTCCCCACCCCTCTTATTACCCCCACCACACACACACACACACACACACACACACACACACACACACACATACACTCACGGAAATGAAGGTGTGGACAACTCCTCTTGCTGCAACATCTTATTTATTTTTGATTTCCAGACTTTTTCTCTTTAAACTTAGCAATTCCCAGTTGGCTGATTTTATCTACCTGGGATACACTGTGCTTAAGCAAGCAAGACAACGCACATGTCACATGAATCATGCGGTGCCTCAGCTGGACTCCTACCCAGGAAGCAGTTCTCATGACAGCACCATGTTCCCACCAGGAGCACCATGTCCCCACATTCACCACCTCTTTACATTCCTCCTACCAGCCCGGAGTTCTAGCTGGAAGCACCTGAATGGGTCATAGCCTTTCTAGGACATGCAATCTTTATATTCCCTGCCTGGAAGAATCCTAACTCATTATCTCACCTGGATGAGAACTAGTATTTCTTGAGGATTTCATCTAATACTGATATTAGACATTTTCCTCCGAAACAACCCTTTCTCTCAAAGTCTAGCAAGTGTACCTTCAGAGAGCAGCTTATAGGCTGTGCTTACACACCTGCCTCACACACTGACAGCCTTTGCCTTCAGCAAGGCAGACTAATTTGAATAGATCAAGGAATGAGTTCCTGGACCTCATTGATGCTCTCCTTTGGAGGAGGGCACAGGAGTTGAGGAGGGGCCTGGAACAAAGGGAAAGGAAACAGCAAAAACAAATATTGTTTGAAAATCACTGCAAAGAAGCAAAATTCTTAGTAAGATAACAACGTTTTAGAAAAGAGGCTGAATTTTTCCTGTATTCCTTTTTTCCCCTAACATCTTGGTTTTCTCTTAGAAGTTGCTAACTAGTTAATTGTAAATGCTTTAGTATCTAGTAATGCATTATTCCCTCCAGAAAAGGTATATAAATATGTGTAAGTTGTATATACCCACAGGGACCATATAATTTAATCTCACATTAGAAATGATAAAGAAGGAAGGCATGGTGCTCCATACCCTTTATTCCAGCACTCCAGATCTCTGAATTTAAGGCCAGCCTGGTCTACATAGAGAGTTCAATCCAGGACAGCCATGGCTATACAGAAAAACCCTTGCTCTAAAATCCAAGAAAAAGAACAAAAAGAAGAGGAAAGGAAAAGAAAATTGAGATAGAGACAAAGAGAGAGGATGGAAGGAGGGCAGAAAGAAGGGAGGGAAGGAGAGAGAGAAAGAGAGAGAGAGAGCACTAGAAAAGAATTTTATAACACCCAAGGCTACATGGTTTGAAACAAAAGTAAACTGGTTCTTACTAGTTAAATTTAGGTTGTTTTATTTTTCATCTCTCCTGCCCATAGCTAGCCCATGATCTTACTACTATGATTTTAACTGATCAGTGTAACTATATTTATAGCTTTAAAAAAACCTGCTGAAGGTTTATAGAAAAATAATCTGGGGGCTTTTCTATGCTTGTCAGACATCACATAGCTGAAATTTTATAAAGTTATGTGTTGTACGAAGCTACTAGTAAATGACTTCCTGTTGAATGAAACCTCTTAAACATCTCCACATGATTTATTATTTCCCGTCATTTCTGCCTTCTCCTTATTTAGCAATTATTTGTTTGACTTTCTTTGTTAATATTCTTTACGTTGGATAATTATTTTCCGTGGACATTCTCTTCTTTTTGTATTTTCCTCTTCTTCATATTTGGGCTAAATACCTGTTTACACTTCATACAGTCCTTGACATTTTAAGGTAATTTAACTTAAATAATTGGAAATGGGAATAAATTAAGGCATGCTTAAGAAAATGTAGAATATATTTCTTTTTTGGCTCCAATGTACCCTTGACCTGGATACCATGTTCCAAGATATATTTTTCAGTCTCATAAGCCAGAATTGAAACACATGGGATGAGTTGTCCCAGTCCATCTAGCTTCTCTCCTGTCATATATTTTCCTGATGGAACATCTTCAGAGACTGTTTAAAAAAAAAAAACTGAAAGCTGCAATTAATCTTTCAAGGAATTGCTACATTTATAGTCTATCCTTTTTTATTAATTACAATTATTCACTTTGTATCCCAGCTGTATCCTCCTCCCTCATCTCCCCCTCCAATCTTACCCCCTCCCTCTTCTCCTACCCTACCCCTCCCCAAGTCCACTGATAGGGGAGGTACTCCTCCCCTTCCATCTGAACCTAGCCTATCAGGTCTCATTAGGACTGGCTGCATTGTCTTCCTCTGTGGCCTTTAAGGCTGTTCCTCCCTCAGAGGGAGGTGATCAAAGAGCCAGCCACTGATTTCATGTCAGAGACAGTCCTTGTTCCCCTTACTGGGAGGCCACTTGGACACTGAGCTGCCATGGGCTACATCTGTGTAGGTGTTCTAGATTATCTCCATGCATGGTCCTTGGTTGGAGTATTAGTCTCAGAAAAGACCCCTGGGCCCAGATTTTTTGGTTCTTTATACTCACTTATAAGTGGCTATTTGACATATAATATAGGATAAATATACTAAAATCTGTACACCTAAAGAAGCTTAAGCAAGAAGGAGGACCCTGGTAAGATGATCAATCCTCATTCAGGAAGGCAAACAGGATGGACATCAGAAGATGGAGAAAACTGGGAACAGGACAGGAGCCTACCACAGAGGGCCTCTGAAAGACTACACAGCAGAGTATCAAAGCAGAATCTGAGACTCATAGCTTTGAGCATAGAGCAGGGAATCTTATGAAAGAAGGGGGAGATGAAAGACCTGGAGGGGACAGGAGCTCCACAAGAAGAGAAACAGAACCAAAAAATCTAGTCTATCCGTTAGCCAGGGATTCTTCGGGATTAAAAAAAAAAAACCCACATAGTCCATGCAGAAAAGAACCTGAAATCTTATAGAATTTTGCTAAATTTCATTCCACTCCCAGCCCCTCTAAACTTCAGAGAACTTCTCAGAAGCCTTTTGATTGGCCACATGGTCTAGACTTAGACCAGCATTGATTCTTTCAGTGATTTCTTTTTCACTTAGAAATAATCGCTGCCCTCAAGATGGGAGACAGTATCTTCCAGTGCCCTGAATATTTTATGTATTCATATATGTTGGTTTTAATTTTTGATGTTCTATTTTTAAGAAGCAAAGGCAAGTCCTCTTCTAACCTTTCAGTCAATAGAGACCCAGCCAAGATCTTCTAGGTTTGCCAACTCTACATCACTCCACAGGCTTCACGCACCACTGTAGGTGTGTAAAAGCAGACAGATATGATGGAACTCAACTGTGTAAGGAGACCATTCAGATAATGTAACTGTTTGTGGTAGTACCGTGGTGACAGAGATAACTGGAGATCCCATTTTCTCTTGGAAGAGATTATGGAAAATAAGAAACTTAGCAAAAAATGTCAATTTAAAGATAAAATTGCTAAATGATACTTCTTTTAAAAACAGACAGAATCTTATCAACTGGATTTAATATATTATAGTTGGTATATAGTTATAGTTAGTAAAAAATAGTATATTTATGGATGACTTGAAGTATATAATTATTTGTGCACACACCTTTTTCTTTATTTAGAAATCAGGTCTCTGGCAACCTAAGCACTTCGAATACAATTGTAAATGTGAGCTAAGTGTTAGGAACATCCTAAAAAGCTCCTATATTCTCTTAATTTAAATTTTTTCTTAACAGGCGTTAATTGTGCAGATTGATAGGGTTCAATGTCCTATTTCTGTTAATGCGTGCTGAATGCATTGATTGAGTTCTACCATCCTTATTCTGTTTCTATACTTTGTATAGAAAGAGCATCTGCCCACAGCCTTATCATACTGAGACAGTACAACGAAAGCAGCAAAATGGGAAAGGAGGTGGTGAGGAAGAGTCTGAGTAGACTGTACATAGCTATTCCAAAGGAAGGTGTTCTTGCTTTCCAGCAGACGTCTTCACATGTTGCCTGCTTGCCCAGTTACGACACTGTGAAGTGATTTGAATTAGATTGACTTTTGCAATTCCATTGTACTTGAAGCTCTAACAGTAGAGTCAGAATTTTCTTATGTCATGGTAGGTCTTTGAAGGCATTTGACTTTGCAACTTAAGGGATAAGGAGTAGTATGGGACGTAGAATAAAGACTAGGACAATGGAAGGGGCTTTGAAAAAGAGCCCTGAACTGCCGTAACCGTGGAGCACAGATGCTCCCCACTAGACATCTCTCTGGATCTCAGCCTTTCTGCTAAGTACAGCTTCACTAATGGATTGTGAAACAGCTTCTGTTTGTCAATATTGGTCAAGTGTTTACGCTTACGTATATTGACATATATTCTTGCTTTCCTACAAGTCTACAGACAATGGGGTGTCTCAAATTACTCTTGAACTAAATTCCAATAAACCCAATGTAAGTTGAAAATATCCAAGTAGAAGTACCTGATGCTTCCTTATGAATACTGCAGCTTAGCAAGTGCGCTCTTAGCAGCTTACTCTATGAGGAGTGTTTCCTCTGATGTCGGTTGTCTTAGGCTTTCTATTGCTATAATAAAATATCATGACCAAAAAAGCAAACTGGGGTGAAAGGTTTATTTGGCTTAAACTTCCATATCACTGGTCATCACTGAAGGAAGTTAGGACAGAAAACTTAAGCAGGGTGGGACCGTGAAGGCAGGAGATAATGCAGATGCAGTGTTGGGGGGGGGCTGGAAAGGGCTGCTTACTGGCTTGCTCCACATTATGGACAAGTTTCTCAACTGGAGTTCATTCCTTTCAGAAGACTCTTTATGTCTCTAAAGTCTTTTCAGAAGACTTTATGTCCAGGTGACATAAAATTAGCCAGCACACAAACATTCTGAGAGAGGCAGAAACAGTCTTCTCCAGGAATGAGTCCTCTGATAGTTTATACAATCCAAGCAGTCAGCCCTAAAACACTTATACAGAGAAAATACGAGCTAAACTCAGGATATATACATATAATTAAAAAGCTATGAAGTTAAGAAAGACATAAGAAGAGTTGGCGTGAAGTAAGGGAGGAGGAGCACAATGACAAGATAGTACTCAAACATGCTATCGGAATTGGCTCCCTGGAATGAATGAATGTGCATGTGAATGGATTTCCCTTTATCACAAAGTAAAGTAACAGCAAAACACATGCATGTGTGCACGCACACACATACACACAAACACACACACACACAGACAATCTATTGTAAGTTGTGGACCATTTGCATTTTACAAAAGAAATAAATCCCTGCTTCTTTCTCCTCAACAGAAAAATATAGGACTCCTTAATAACACCCACCTGTCAGAGCTGGACAAGTCATTTCTTGTCTTCTTTCCCTCCATAAGTCTTTTTCATTTCTATTTTATATCTCTGTTTCTAGGAATTATAGGACTGAATTTAATGGTTTTGCCTATTGGTGAATGCAAAGCCAGAACAACCATAGCCAAGAAATGACTTGGAGAGCAGCTTTTGCCTGAAGCAGGTAAGGAGAGCACTGGAATTGTTTCCAAAGCAATGTTTCCCTGAAACAAAGGTAGTCTAGAAATGTTATTCAAGAAACACACACACGTTCATACATGAAAGCCTTTTTAGGGTGTATTCATTTCTGAGCGTGCTCATTTCAATAGTACATTCTTGAGCATGTTGATTTAAATTTATAGTTCAGGGAGGCTTTGAGACTGCCCTTGTGTATGCCGGAGGGTCTACAACGTGTCCAAAGGTTAAAATGGTGGCTAGGAAGTTTTGAACCTTCCCACCTTGCACGGTAAATACAATGGGCAGGAAGAACCCCAACATGCTCAGCTTGCATCATAAAGAGAACAGATAGTGGACTTTAAAGGTGGGTGAAGAGAAGACCTTATTTCTAAAGAGGTCTCTCTTAACAGATTGAAATCCATATCTGTATAAGGAGCTTCAAATGGGCCTAGTGTTGCTGCCCTGAGTACAGACTTTCTCACTTTAAGATGTGGTCTATGCATGCACATTTATGTGTTCATTTATAATCCCCAAGTGAAAGCATACAGAGAATAATGACACAAATAGCCAAAACAGAAGTTACGATACTTGAATAAATTAAAAGTTTATTTTAATCCTAGCCAGCCTTTTCTTCCTACACAGCACTGAAAACTTTTAATAATGTTGCTAGAAATTTATTTTAGACGCTGTTAGTCTAGTACATAGGCTTCAGCTCAAAGTGGAATCAGGTTAGAACTGCTTTCGATGCAGTGGAGCAAGAAGCTTTCCCTCACAAAGCCTCTTTGACAATCTGTTCCCAAGCTTGAACCCTGTGGTTGCCTGTCAGTGTGCATAAATCAAAGGCTGTCCCTTTCACCTGGAGGATGAAGGCTCCTTCCTGGAGGGCTCAGCTCTATGTGACATAATATTGCATTATGTATGAGTGAGTGGATGGAGGATGAAGTCAGAGTGGTAATGCCTACCTGCTCTGTCAAAACGCAAACTTCAAGATGTCCAGAGTTTTGTATAGCTCCCTGATGAAGCTCCCACTCCTAGGTGGTGGGAGCAAACAGCTGCTCATTTAATAGTGATCAAATTAATGTGTAAATAATATCACATCATTTATCCCTGCCTCCCCAGACTTTCAGTTGTCTTTTCTTTTTTCTTTTTTCTTTTATTTTATTAATTACACTTTATTCACGTTCTATCCCCCCAGATGCCCCTCCCTCCTCCCCTTCTGGTCCCCCCTCCCTCCCTCTTCTTCGTGCATGCCCCTCCCCAAGTCCACTGATAGGGGAGGTCCTCCTCTCCTTCCTTCTGATCTTAGTCAATCAGATCACATTAAGAGTGGCTGCATTGTCATCTTCTGTGACCTGGTAAGGCTGCTCCCCCCTCAGGTGGAGGTGATCAAAGAGCAGGCCAATCAGATTATGTCAGAGGCAGTCCCTCTTCCCATTACTATGTAACCCACTTGGACACTGATCTGCCATGGGCTACATCTGTGCAGGGGGTTCTATGTTATCTCCATGCCTGGTACTTAGTTGGAGTATGAGTCTCTGGGAAGACCCCTGTGTTCAAATTTTCTGGTTCTGTTGCTCTCCTTGTGGGGTTCCTGTCTTCTTCAGACCTTACTATTTCTCACTTCTTACATAAGATTCCATGCATTCTGCCCAAAAGTTTGCCATAAGTCTCAGCGTCTGCTTTGATAGTCTGCAGGGCAGAGCCTTTCAGAGGCCCTCTGTGGGAGGTTCCTAGCTTGTTCCTTCACCAACCCTTTATCTGAAAGAGGGCTAATATCCAGTATATATAAAGAATTAAAGAAGCAGAAAAGCAACAAACCAAGTAATCCACTTAAAAAATGGGGAACAGAGCTAAACAGAGAACTCTCTGTAGAGGAATATCGAATGGCAGACAAACACTTAAAGATATGCTCAATGTCATTAGCCATTAGGGAAATGCAAATCAAAACAACCCTGAGATTTCACCTTACACCCATCAGAATGGCCAAGATTAAAAACTCAAGTGACAACACATGCTGGAGAGGTTGTGGAGAAAGGGGAACCCTCCTCCACTGCTGGTGGAAATGTAAACTTGTACAACCACTCTGGAAATCAATCTGGTGCTTTCTCAAACAACTAGGAATAGCGCTTCCTCAAGATCTAGCTATACCACTCCTAGGCATATATCCAAAAGAGGCTCAAGTACACAATAAGGACATTTGCTCAACCATGTTTGTAGGAGCTTTATTTGTAATAGCCAGAAGCTGGAAACAGCTCAGATGCCCCTCAACTGAAGAATGGATGCAGAAATTGTGGTACATCTACACAATGGAGTATTACTCAGCAATGAAAAATAAGGAAATCATGAAATTTGCAGGTAAATGGTGGGACCTGCAAAGGATCATCCTGAGTTAGCTGTCCCAGAAGCACAAAGGCACACATGATATATACTGAATCATATAGACATATAACGTAAGGATAAACCTAATAAAATCTGTACATCTAGAGAAACTAATCAAGAGAGAGGACCCTGACTAAAACGTTCAGTCCCCATCCTGAAAGGCAAAGAGGATGGACATCAGAAGAAGAAGAAAACAGATGTCTTTTCAATAATAAGGAAATCAGACAATTTAAACTTTACAAAAATATATCCTACCGCTTATAACTTTCACAATCAGAAGTGAATGATATGTGGCCTCTGGATGACGAGCCCAGATCACGAAGAGACATATGAAATACCTTTTAAAATGCCTTGCAAGTGAATAAGAAGCTAAGTATTACAGAAATCTTGTATTTCAAGAAAAAGCCTTTGATTACTGGGAAGATTTATGGCCACAAGCTTTCTTTGATTGTCTGGGTTAATTAAGGAGCTATGCATTAGTGGATTTTCTGATTTGGCCATACTAAAAGTAAGTAGAATGTCTTTTCTGTAATCCCATTTTGTAGCTAGATTAAAAACAAAACAAAACAAAACAACATTGTAAACAGAGTGAGGGACCAGAGAGAGAAGAAGGAGGAGGAGGGACAGAGAAAGAAAGGGAGAGGAGAGTAAAAGGTTGGGAAAGATGGAGAAAGACAGACAAAGAAAATTGACTCATATTCACACAGAATATTGTCATACATGAAAGGCATCCTATCAAACAGGCCTCTAGCAATCATCATTTTTATTTTACAAAGTATACAATGTAGCTAGGCCTGTTGATCTGTGCCAGTATCCTAGCACTCTGAAGGTAGGAGGCTGAAAAGTCTGAAGCCAGTTCAGTCTAAAAGGAGCAATTTGGTCTCAATTTCTACTTTCCCTCACACAGAGAAAAACAACAAAAATAAACATATCTTGATGGAACCAGGCTTAGTTCATATGAGGCTCAACCAAGTGACTGTTGTTGGTTTATCTGTTTTCTCACCTGTCACTCAGTATCCCTTTTAATCCCAAGTATGGCCCTAAACTGTTCGATTTCTTGAATCTGTGAAGATAGTCTTTTCTAGGTTGCCCCAGTAGCAATAGCTGCTCCTGAGGCTGGTAAGCTTCCATTCACTGCACCCTGGCTTTTCAGTGGATGAGAAGCTCAGCAGTAGGAAGATAGAATTTTTGCAGCATTGCCTGAATCACCTGTGTGCCCGAGCCAGTAGGCAAGCCAGTTTCAGGCCACCATATGTGTTGGAGGCCTGACTGTGTCCTCCTGGACTTTCCTCTAGGTGCTAATTGCTTTAGTGAGAAAGACTGTGCAAAGCAATTAAGCAGTTCCTGATTCTCCCAGCCCTGCTCTCAGAATGAAGGGGCTGGGAGAGGGCTCCTGCTCTCCCAGTAGGTTGCAAATTGCTCGGAATGAATAAATACATTTGTTCACTTTTCAAACTGTGGCCAGCCACCTGGTTCTCTTGTGTTGCTCTCAGAGCAGAGAAGGCAGATGACGGGCTCCTCATTGCTGAACTCCAGCCCATAAAAATGCTTCACCGCACTCTGAGCTATTTTTGCAAGGACATCTGTTGCCAAAAAAGAATTTTAATTAAGCAAAAACACATCTCTGTTTTGTCCATGGCAAGGAGGCTTGTGAAAGCTTTCTTGTCTCAGATGCATGCTAAATCTGGAGAAATGGAAGCCTTAAAGGTATTTTGTGAGGGACATTTTGCTGCTCAATTTGAGGGGCACAACAGATTTTTCCCATGGGAAGAAAATTATTGGAAGCTCTTGTTTGTGCTTTTCAAAAGAAGGCCTAGACTGCATTAATAATTAATTGTACATAATATGATCTGACACGTTACCCCATGGTTTGATAAAGTTGCAAGCTATTTCCACGAGGGGAATTGCCAGTTATTTTGTGCTCGTCTACTCTTCTTCCCAGGTGATACTCATCATTTTAACATGAAGCTTCCAGAGCAGCGCATTAACACATAAATTAGAGGCCCTTTCACTATGTCAGTTGTTACAGCCAGTATAGATAAAATTGCCCAATCATAAAGAAAGAAGAAAAAAAAAAAAAAAAAAAGGAAAGTGATCAAATTAAAAAGTGGTTGCTTATGACTGTGTTGGAGGGTAGGGCCTGACTGCACTTTTCAGAAATGCAAGTATATTGAGTACCTTTTCCATTCATCAAACACGAATACACTGGCAGATACAACTTCTTCAAACGTGAAACTGATTCTCTTACCATATACTTTTCAAATCCCTTAAGTGCCTTTAGGGGCACTCTATTTGGCAGCACAAGTACATCAGACAAGCTGATTAGTAGAGGGTATTTTCAAGTAGCAGGCCCTGCAGGGTCGTGCTGGCAGCATGGGAGGACAAATGACCTGTTCATATTCAGATTGTTCCTGGACACCTCTATTACTGAATGGGGTTTCTGATTTGCAGAATCTTGGTAGGCGGTCGGAGAAAATAATCTTGTTTGAGGCAGTTAGAAGCTCGTATTTCTGCGCAATAAGATCCTTGTAGATAGGTGTCTAGCCTTCATGTTAAAGAAAGGGATACAGAATTCGTGCAATACATGAAAATGGGAGCGCTTCCCTATCTTATGAAATCTTTCTGACGGTTGTAAGTCATTTTGGAAGATTTTCCATCATGCAGAAGCACAGGGGATTTTCCTATTTTCTCTTTCAAAGGGTGATGACAGCCACTCTGTGTATGATAGCTAGGACACCGTAGCTCCATCTCTGTTGCCAACTTTTAACAGGGTAGATTTTGTTTTTGCCTTATCCACAGTATAAACAGAACATGGGTCTATCAGGTGCTTTACCTGTCACCCAGACAATTACTGATAGATTTAAAATGTGTGTGTTGCTTCAGCCCTTACTAGCTCTGTGCTGAGTCTGTTGAGTGATTGACAGCTGCTTGTGTAAATTTCAAGTTTAGTTTTTGACTTGGGTTATTTTTAACTTTCCATTTCCTAGTTTTAATAGTCAGGGTGTTTTGGTTAAGTGTGTTTGTAAGTGAGAGGAATCCAGTGAAAAATAAGTTGAGAAGAGGGAGATGTATTAGTTAGTGAAACTGTCAGGTGCCAGGTTGCAGGTTTTTAGGTACTTCTAGGTCCAAGGCCTCAACAATGTGAAAGATAGTCTGTTTTGCAATCTGTTTCTACAATGGCCTTATGGTATGGAATAGCTTCTGCTTCCATTTACCTTTTCAGCTCTTTGTTTGCAATCATTCTAGCACAGGACCAACCACTAAGCACCATGGTCAGAGTACAGGACTACCTAGGGTCGTGCCCTGACTACCACTAAGGAGCTCTGAGATCTCTTCCAGGAAATTCGTATTTGTGCCATAATATCCTCATCTACAACAGAAAATGACAGCTGTCCTTATTCCGTTGGCTGTTTTGCAAAAGTGAGTTTTATATATGTTCTGACACCAAATAAGTTCATCCACGATTATTATTGATATTTGTTACCTATGAAATGTATCACTGCAGCTGGGAGATAGGAGGTGTCAATTAGATATAGTTGTGTCTTCTTGGGAAACTAGGATGGCAGTCTTCTTAGTCCTTAAACCACAAGGTTAGAGATTAATCTCCTAAGAGAAATTTGAGGATCTCTTATTATACAAAATAACCAACAACTTGAATAATTGATACAGCTTGATAAGTGCTGCTCAGATATTGACGTTGTTTAGACCCTGACCAAACAAAATGGCAGATGAGAAAGTGCTTTTAAAATAAGAAAGTACAACCAAATTTAAATGTGGGTACAGGAAATTCCCCACCCTGACCCCAGTGAGTGACCCTGAGGATTGCTTGGAGTCTAGCATCTCATAAAGTATCTCTGCAAATCTGGCCCTAGCCCTTACCACATGAGGACTACATGAAGCCCTTCTTGGCAGGCAGCACTGCCAAACCATTAATTAATCCAGCAGCCACTGCCTGAGAGCTGGTGAAGCAAAGTACCTTGTACAGGCAACAGCAGTTATCCCAAAGACCCAAGGTAGCCATCTGAGGACCACCAGAGCCACATATCTCCAACAGGACCCCTGACGACATACTAGCTTGCTAAGATTGCTATTCCTAATCATTGGTTGACCAGAGCTTATTAAACTTAGAGCAACTAAACTTGGAATACCGCACAAGAAGACATCAAAAGAGAGGTCCTTTTTGGGTAGTGTATAGTCAGGCTGAGAACAGCAGGCTTTCAAACAAACATTGAACTAGTAACCTTCAATGCAAGCTTGACAACAGAAAACCAGGTCTCAATGTTCTTATGCTTTCGTCCACTCCTGACAATTGTGTCTCTAGATTCCAGAACAGCCCTGAGTTCCTGCCCTGACTTTCCTGTATGATGAAGTGCAAGATACAAACTTAAATAAACCCTTTCTCCCTCACCACTCCCCCCCCGCAAAGAATTATAGGCTGTCTCTTTGATGAACATAAATTAATAAATGCTACTCACCGTATAATTAGAGATAGAGCAGAAACCACTTGATGATCTCATTTGATGCATAAAAGATCTTTGACAAAATCCAACATCACTTCATTACAAAAGTTGTGGAGACTGGAGATACAGGGGATTATTGCAACATAATAAAAGCAATATGCAACACACCCACAGCAGTCATCATATTAACTCATGTTAACCTGAGAAAAACTCAAGACATTCCCAATAAAAAAATCACTGAGAAGACAAAGATGTCCTCTCTCTGTGTTCCTATTCTATGTAGTGCTTAAAACCTTAGCTAGAGTAATTAGTAAAATGAAAATTATAAAAGGGATATAGTGAGTAGTGGATGAAGTTAAAGAATCATTATTTGCTGGTGATTTGATTCTAGACATAAAAGACTCTAAAAACACCACTAGAAAACTCTGGAGCTGATAAGCAGATTCAGCAAAATACAAAGTAGAAAATTAACACATACCAGTAGCCTTCTGATACACAAACTACAAATATACCAAAAAAATATACCAAATATATTGGTATATTTATATACATATATATAAATATACAAATATAACAAAAAAAATCAAGAAATGATACTATGTATAAAAGCCTCAAAAAGTGAAAGATGTGGAAGGGACCGGAGCTCCACATGAAGAGCAAGAGAACCAAAAAATCTGGGCACAGGAGTCTTTTCTGAGACTGATACTCCAACCAAGGATCATGCATGAAGATGGCCTAGAACCCCTGCACAGTTATAGCCCATGACAATTCAGTCTTTAGCCCCCAGTTAATAGAGCCTATCCTTAGGAGAAATGTCACATGTATTTTATTATAGCTTGCTAACCTTTATGCCAGATCTTAGACTTCTAAGCTGTAGAGCCTATCTCCATGGTCACTTGTACTTTTGTAAAGGAGTTTCTATGCACTCACACCTTAAGCTTTATTGTATACCTGGAACTGGAATGACTGTTGCCTGGAAACCTTTTCCAAATTGTACTGTGCTTAAGTATGATTACAATAAACCACATGGCATTGGATTCCTTAAGTTTGATCAAGCCTAAGTCAGGCTGATTTTCATTCTTGCCTCTTTGAGGATCATTTTGCTGCAGGCCATGACTCTTGTAGGGACCGCTCTTATACTCAGAACTGTTAACAGGGTCAAATAGCCAAGTATGGGTATGTCATAAGCTCTAGGAGAGGACCTGCTGCTACTATTCTGATAAATGGACTTAGTATTAAACTGACTCCTAAGGGTATGTTATTTCACCTATGATAAGGGCATCTTTTAGCCCTTATCAGAAAAGCTTCTTCCAGTAGACAACAATTAACATAGGTCTCCACAAATGGTTAGGAGGCAGAGATAAGAGGAGTTCTCCAATATATGGGATATATCCCACTATTTCCTCACAAGGCTCAGGGATCAGAAGGATGAGTAGGTAGAAAGATTGTAAGAGCTGAAACCTATGAATGACCACAATGAAACAGTGAATTTACAGCAGCAATGACTGATGATTGTATGAGACTTGCACAAGATAAAGTCAAATAAAGTTCCAGCATGTAAGGGGGAGAAGGTCAGAAAGTCCTACCTGAAGCTTAGAAGCTATTGGCAATCAATGGAATTTTTAAGAGAAGTCAGCTTTTTTTTTTCAGCCTGGAGGTCCTTGGGAGACCACCCATGTTCCAGGAGATGGCCTACTTCTATGCAAATACTGACATCAGTAAATTGATTCAATGGAAAAAAAAAGAGAACACATGAAATTGATATTAGTGCAGTAGATAGAGGGGAAAGACTGGAGAAGAAGAGGCGTAGACATGATCAAAACAAATTATATGCATGTGTGGAATTCTCAATAAATAGGAAACAAAGAAAACAAAATAAAATTTCAGTGTGACCAGGACAATTGCATGGGTCTGAGAAGGCAGTGATGCACAAAACTATCCTGAATCTTAAAGGTGTCAAAATGTTGATTCTTCTCTTCATAGGCCTTGGCATTTTATTGAGAAAGCTGATATCCGAGATACAGCAGGAAGTGGACATGAGTTGAGTAAGATACAAGAACAAAAGAGTTTTATATAAATTAACAATGGTGAGGTCAACAATTATGAAGATATCGGAGTAGCTAGATCTAATCATAAAAGATTTATCAAAGGAAATCATTTGCTAATGGAAATTTGAAACCACAGAATAAGGTAATACTGAATTATCGACCATCCTAAAAATCAATTGTCTACACTCCTATAATATTAGCCTCAAGAAATATGTTGATTGTATTCAAATTAGAGGAACTACTCAGCTGTGGCTCTAATCATCACAACATTTTGCTTCACTTAGTCACTTTCCTCAGATAAGTCACAGAATTTACTCAAATTGTTCTCTTGGGATTAATCAAAGGACCACACTGATTCTCTAGAGATCTGTAGAATATTTTGAATGGGTAGGAGGAGCCTTGTTCCCATGGTCAGCATTAGTTATAATTTTTTCATCATGCATAATGTGTCTTCGAGTTACTGACAAGCTCTTCTTCCATGATAATAGGGAAATGGGGGAGAAACTGCTTCTGACTGACCATGCTTCATGAAAAACTTCGAGTAAAGCTCCACAGTTTCACATCGAAGGGCAGATTCTAAGTGCAAAGAAGTTCGTTAAGTTGTACAGGCTGTAGGTGTGGTTAATTTTGGTGTGTATTATTTGTATTTACTTACACAACAGGAAAAGAAACGGTCTTCAGTCAGCCTCTGCCCTTTGCAATGTGGTATTTGGTCTGAGATGTTACATTATGAGCAAGTTTTTAACTTTTAATTTATCTTTTAATTAATTACAATTTATTCACTTTGTATTCCAGCTGTAGCCCCCTCTCCCATCCCCTCTCAATCCTTCTCTCCCACACTCTTCTCCTCCCTCTTCTAGTCCACTAATAGGGGAGGTCCTCTTCCCCATCCCTCTGACCCCAGCTTATCAGGTCTCATCAGGACTGGCTGCATTGTCTTTCTTTGTGGCCTGACAAGGCTGCTTCCCCCTCAGGGGAGGTGATCAAAGAGTTCATGTCAGCCACTGAGTTCTTGTCAGAGACAGCCCCTGTTCCACTTACTAGGGAACCAACTTGGACATTGAGTTGCCATGGGCTACATCTGTGCAGGGGTTCTAGGTTATCTCCATGCATTGTCCTTGATTGGAGTATCAGTCTCAGAAAAGACCCCTGTGCCCAGATTTTTTTGGTTGTGTCACTCTCCTCGTGGAGCCCCTGTCCCCTCCAGGTCTTTCATCTCCCCCGTCTTTCATAAGATTCCCTGCACTCTGCCCAAAATTTGGCTATGAGTCTCAGCATCTGCTTTGATACCCTGCTGAGTAGAGTCTTTCAGAGGCCCTCTGTGGTAGGCTGCTATTCTTTTCCCTATTTTCTCCCTCTTCTGATGTTCTTCCTGTTTGCCCTTCTGAGTGAGGATTAAGCTTCTTACCCAGGGTCCTACTTTCTTTAGGTATACAGATTTTAGTATGATTATCCTATATTATATGTCTAATATCCACTATATCTAATATATCTAATATCTAATATAAGTGAGTATATACCCTGTGTGTCTTTCTTTTTCTGGGATACCTATAAGCAAGTCTTTAAAATCATTAAATATTTACAGAGCATTAAATACACCTTCTCTTGTGCAGTTTCCTCATTCTAAGAAGAATCTTCTCTCTGACTCTTTGTAACATTATTAACACCAGGTAAGTGAGAACAGCTGTTATCCTAAAAGATGGCTTATTGTGGAAAATCCGCTTTTGTATTAATCCTGCAATGCACATTTAGTTATTCCCAGTACTTGGCTATTATAAATAGTGCCATGATGATTTAACAATAAATACATCTTCAGTGTCCTGATTTGAATGAGTTTTGTTATTTATCCAGAACAATAAGGTATGGACTAATCAAAAGAATAAAATGAAACATCAAAAACTGTCTGATATAAATTCAGATATATTAGTTGCCCCCAGAAAATGCAAAATAATGGTCATAAAGAAATGAAATGAATTAAAAAGAAAGCAAACAATAAT
The DNA here is from genome assembly GCA_010120015.1 of Rhombomys opimus. Classification (NCBI taxonomy): domain Eukaryota; kingdom Metazoa; phylum Chordata; class Mammalia; order Rodentia; family Muridae; genus Rhombomys; species Rhombomys opimus. The sequence goes on from REGO01000026.1 coordinate 7,094,639, forward strand.
CAGAAAATTATATATATATATATATATATATATATATAATAAGCATTTATAAAGAGAGAAACAAACAGAAATTCTAGAACTGAATAAAACCTGAGTTGAATGTTTTATTGAAAATTTCAAAAGCAACATTTATTAGGCCATAAAAAAAATCTGTCAAATATAACTCAAACAAGTTATCTGAAATAATTGATCTGAGAAGGTAAAAACAAAGTTAGAGATACACAGCATATGTATATATTATATCTACATATTTATATATAATGCAAATGGAAATATCGAAAGGAAAATCAAGGAAGAAAGTAGCAGAATGACCATTTGGAAAAATGTTAACCCTAACTACTAAAATGTTGAGAATGAAATGGGTTTATGGAACTAAATAGACATGAAATAGTTTAAATGAATTTACGGTGAGGTAATATTTCATGAGTCATTTTATTTTTGAATTTATTTATCATCATTTAAAATATATATCATCATATAAGCATCATTTAAAATTTTCTGGAGTGGCAGTTTTTGGCTTGTTGGTCTTTTCTTTGTTGTCCTCCATCAACTCTGACTCTTACAACCTCTCTGCTTCCTTTCCGCATAGATTTCTGAGCCTTGATGGGAAGGGTTTAATGAAGACATTGTGCTTGAGACTGATTGCTCCAAAGTGAGTGTTGTCTCTGCAGTTCGCCCAGTTGTGGACGTCTGTGTTAATTCCCAGCTACTGCCAGAAGAAGCTTCTCTGATGAAGGCTAAGTGAGTTACTGTTCTATGTGTATAGCAGGAGATCATTAGAAATCAATTTATTACTAAGTTCCACCAGCAGAATAATAGTATTTGAATTTCCCCTAGGTACTTGGCCTATCTAGCTCAGTGTTTTGGGCCACTGTAGCAGTGTTAGGTATTGTTTCCATGTCATGGAATGAACCTTAAATCTAACCAAAACTCCCATAACATTTGTGCCGTGATCAGTATTTCTTGCAAAAAAGATCACTGTTACAGGTCACAAGGCTTGTAACTAGGTCATATTGGTGATTACTTTTCTCCTTCAGTACACAGTACTTTTAAGCACCATGCACTCTAGTCAGTAGGGATGAGACTTCTAGTTGGGCACAAGATCAACTTCCTTTTGTTAGATGGTATAAATAACTATTGTCTTCAGTAATAGGGACTGGCCAGTAGGTTGAAATCAAGAGAAACTAAGAGCCTTGGCCACAGCTTGCGATGTTTGGAAGTTTCTCTGGACCCCCTTTGTCCAAATACTCAACAAGACGTAACCCATTCCTGGAACTAGATGTTTTGCTTGGTGGCATAATATCTCTAGGTGGAATTGTCTCCCCCATGTTATCTTTACTCCATTTATATTCCTCTTATTCATATATATATATATATATATATATATATATATATATGTACACAGAGCTATATAAAGAGAGAGAGAAAAAGAACATAAAATTGGGTGGTTAAGGAAGTACAGAGGCTCTGGGAAGGCTTAAGAGAGGAGAAATTATCAAAATATACTGTAGGAAAATTTTAACTATTAAAAAAATCACTTGTATTTGTAAAAGCAAACACTTTCTTGGTTTCTCCGAGGATCATTGTACAAGGGGAATTTTTAGTTTCTGGAAACATTCCCTCTAGGCTATTACTTATTTACTTTTATTTTTTTATTGAAAGGATTTTTTTTATACAAAATATTTTCTTCTCTTCTATTTCCTGCCAGATCCTCCTTGTCTCCCCTTCACATGCAACTTTATTTTCTCTAAGAAGCACACACACACACGCACACACACTAATGTACTAAACCACAAAAATGGAAACCAAAGAACATAAATAAAAGACCAATAAGAAAAAAAAAAAAACTCAAAGCAACATGAGACAAAATGTCTACAGAAATACTATTGAGTTTGCTTTGTGTTGGCCACCAACTCCTGGGCATGGAATGTCACACTATGGTTAACATACCCAGTAAGACTTCATCAGAGAAAACTATTTTTTCCTCAGTCAGCAGATACCAATTGCAGAGAGCTTCTTAGAAACAGGAGGCCATGTCCACTCTCTCCTCTCAGTGCTGGGACCTGTGCAGGTCATGTGTGTGAAGCCACAGTCTCTGAGTTCACATAGGGAACAGTCCTGTTGTGTTTGGAAGACCTTGTTTCCTCAGTGTCCTCCTCCTTACAACTTTTTTTTTTCTTCTCTTGTACATAGATTCCTGGGCTCCTTTGGATGGGGTTTGATGGAGACATCTCATCAGAGACTGAGTGCTCGAAAGTGCCCCACCCTCTGCACATTGCCCAGTCGTAGGACTCCCTTTAGTTCCTATCTACGACAGGAAGAAGCTGGTCTGACGATGGGCAAATGAGGCACTGATCCCTATCATATGTGTAACACCTGGCATCATCTTCAACCTTCATTGGATATACATCTTTTCTGGGCTTGTGCATGTAATTTTACAGCTTAAAAACAGTTATTTCTTCAGGATCTTGAGATCTCTTGCCTCTGTTGCTTTTCCTATGTGGTAACGTAGGCTCCCGGTGTTGTGCCAACTTGCTACACCGGTGTTTGTACTTTGCAGCCCTTCAAAATCCAACGCACACTATTTATTAGCAGTGCTCGGAGTTAGAGACTCATGGGCAGAGGCTATGATGTGAAAGAGAAAATGGAACCTCCTATTCTACTTTCTCATTGGCATCACCATCCTGAGTTTTGGGAAGGTAAACTCTTCTTTTTGGATCCTTCCTCAGCATAACTGGCATCTTAAAACTCACTAGTCCCTTGATCAGACTTGTGATACGCAGCAGCACAACAATGGAAAAGAACAGGTGAGTTGATGCTTCCTAAGTCCTTATTTATACCTGGATTTTATATTTGACAATGAAGCCGGCTCTCTGGAAATCATCTTTTATTGTGTTACAAAAACAAAACAAAACAAAACAAAACAAAAAAACAAACAAACCAAAAAAAGCCAACCAACACATAACAACAAAACAAACCAACAAACGGCAACAAAAACCTGTAAATTTTCATATTTAAGTTTGGGAAGAGTCAAAAGACATAACTAGTTAGAGAATGACTTGTTCGTAGAAGACACTGAAAAGCTATGGCACATTTCTGAGAACTTGTAAGGACACATACTTGTCCAATCTCCTCAGCATGTTCAGCATATTCTGGAGAAATTCCTATCCTTTCCATCACATCGAACATTTGCTTAAACAGGAAATGAAGATATGGTCATCAACTGTCTGCAAGAACAGAGAAAAGATACCTCAGTACACATACAAAACCCCTGAGCAAAACATTAGTGACTTACTGGTACCCAGGGCTTGAAGATGTTTTCTGTATAATCGTGTCGGTTAATTTTAATTGCTAACTTGATGAGACCTAGAGTCGCCCAGTAGACTGGCCTCTGGACAGGCCTGTGTGAGTTATCATGATTAGGTTGATGGAGGTGGAAGAATGCCTGCTATGGACAGCACTATTACCCAGTCTGGAATCATAGACCATGTACAAAAGACAAAGCAAGCTAAACACAAGTATTCACCTCTCTCAGCAGGCTGACTACCAATGCAGTGTGACCAACTGCTTCGGGGTTCTGCCGCCATGACTTCCTCCCCATAATAAACTCACTCTAAAACTGTGAAATGAAACAAATTCTTCCTTCCTTGCACTGCCTTTGTCAGGGTACTTTATCATAGTAACTAAAACACCAATTACTGGAATTTATTTTTTAAAAAATATATGTACATACACACACACGCGCGTGCATGCACACATACACGCATATGTATGCATTTTACAAACTTTAAATAATTTGTTTAAATAATTTGCCACTTAGAACGCTAACAGCATGGAGGCCTGTCCATTGCCAGGCAGTGTGAGCAAGCAGAAGACACCTAGTGGTCTGCACATGTATGGCCCACCCACTGCCTGGCTCTCCCACTGCATGGCTCACCCGCAGAGGTAGCCACTATAATGTGTTACTATGTGGTAACAAGATAATAGAGAAAGAGAAGCAGAATGGTTTGAGCACTATGAAGAGAGGCAGAACTGGAGACTCAAGGTTGGATAGGAATGGCATGATGTCAATAGCCTGCCCTGCTGCTTGATGCCATGGTGAGACCCTGGCCTGTGCTGCCTCTGAGGACCATGTTTCGGTCCATGTGGCTCTGTATCAGTGGAAGTCTTTGTCAATGTCGTTGGCCTATGTTACCACCAAAGGCCATGTGAGCATAGCTGGTTGGGGCTGTTACCTCAAGCCATTTTGATGTCAAAGGGCTGTGTAGAGCTGGCCCTGCCCCTCACCAGCTGCAGAACTCAGTAGAGCAGGCCCTGATCCTCAGCTGGGCAACAGAGTAGAACTGGCCCTGGTGGAGTGGATAAGGGAGAGCTGGCCACAGGGCATGTGTCAGGGGAAACTGACCTCACCCACCCCTCATCTGCTGGGTGGAGGCAAGGGTGAGGGAGAGATGCTCTCCCCCATCTTGCTCCTTGCTGCCTGATGCAGGCAGGATAACTGGCCCCAGGTCATGGGAGTGGGAGAGCTGGCCTTGTCCTTCACAGGTTACAGGACTTAAGGGAGCAGGCCCTGCACCACACCTGAACAGCACAGTAGAGCTGGCCCTCACAATGTGGAGGTATGTGAGCCAGTGAGGTATGTGAGAGCAGGAGAGATGACTCTGCTTCTTGCCTGCTGCAGCATTGGGTGACCTAACTCTGCCAGTGCTGAAGAGCTTACCCTTGTGGTGTGGGTGCCGAAGAGCTGGAGATTTGACCAACTCCCCAGATCCAGGGCTTTGAGCTGGCCCACCCTAACACCAACCTCATCTATGAACTGCTGAAGCCTGTGAAGTAGCCCACCCTGTCTTGCAGACTCAAAGCTGCATGATCTCCAAGACACAGGGTAACAGCAGGACATCCTAGAGGACTCTTGGTTAAGAACCAATATTGATAGAGTACCAGAAGCCAGAGCCCTCAAACAGAACAATGACTCACTACAATGAACATTTGCAAGTAAAGAGGTGTGAATAAAGGGTGTACTGCGGGACACACTGCAACATCCATGATAAGAATTTTTGTTTGTTTGGGATTTTTTTTTGCATTTATATCTATTTTTTATTTTCTTGGGGGAGGCAAGGATACAAACAAAGGTGGATGGCAAATATGAAGGGATGGGGAGATGAGTGGGATTGTAATGCATGATGTGAAATTCACAAACAATCAATAAAAAGTTTTTCAAAAAGGAAAGTAACAACAATAGTATGAGTCCTGATAATATTAGTAGGAATAAATTCCCTGAGGGAATTATCTGATTTATACGATTGCCATGGTGTTATTATTCGAAAATATATGACTTTCCAGAAATATGTCTGTCACACACACAGAGAAATATAGAGGTATGGCCCTCAGATAGTGAAAAAGATATTCCATAGAAAATGTGTTTGCGATAGACTTTACATTATTGATTTACCAGAATATAATTTAAATGAACAATTATAAATACATTAAAAGAATCAAAGGAACCACAACTAAATAAGTTTAAAGAAAAATTTGAAAATGGCATCTTAGTAAATAAACAATACCAATAAAGTACTAGAAAATATTTTGAAAAAGAGGGTATAAATTCCATTCTAATGTATATTCCATTTTATTATAATAACTTTTGAATATTCTGTTAAAATGTATAGTAACAGAAAGAGAAAAATAGAGGAAGTTGATAGTGATTCATGCTGGAAACTTTAAATATGTGATTTTAAAAAAGAAACTTGATTTATATACTTCACAAGCTCAACAACTTGTGAAAATATTAGAAAAAAAGAGAAGATCCAATTAAATGATTCTCAATGCTGTTAACTGTTAGAAAAATGTATGCGAAAATCACATTGAGAAACCATGCTATGCTTGTTAAGTTGGCTTCTGTAAAAAAGAAAAAACAATGAACAGTGAAAATGAGTGAAGACAGATTAAATCCCTTTTTGTTGTTGGTAGAATTATACACTGATACAGCAACAATGGAAAAGAAGTCAACATTTCCTCAAAATGTTAAGTATAGAATTGCTGCATGATTCAGAAATTTTACTTCAAGTTCCACAATCAAGAGAACTTAAAACATATATCCACTCAAAATCTCATACATGAATTTTCATTGTAACACTGCACATTATAGTACAGATTGTAAGCAACTAAATGTCTATCAACAGCTAAAAAATAAATGAGATGTAGTACATTTATACGATGGAATAATACTCAGGTGCTGCTGTAGCAAACTATTAATATATGCTACATGAAAGATAAACTTTGAAAGAATTATGTTAATGGAGAAAGCCAGACATAAAACCCTTCATGTAGCATGGTTGCATGAATATGAAACATTTATAATAATAAAATTTGAAAAATATATTAGTGATTGTAATGGTGTAGGTAGGGAGCAGAGTGGAGAATGAGCCTAATTGGTATGAGGACTCTTACAGTGATCAAATGATCCAATTTAAATAGGCTAATGAGGGCACTTCTCTAAATATACCAATGCTTAATTTTATGCTCTGAGGTTTCGTATTTTATGGCACATGAATTATATTTCAAAAATCTAGTGTTTAAAAGATTGTTCAAGAGTTTCCCTGTGAATTCTGTTTTTAAGTTTCATTTTTATTTATGGTTGTTTTGGCTTCATGCATATATGTGTGCAGATCTTGGATATGGAGGTCTGAAAAGGGTATCCTGTCCCCTGGAACTGGAGATACAGATCCTAGTGAGCTGCCATGTAGATGCTGGGAACTAAACCCGGGTCATCTGTAGGCATAGCAAGTGCTTTTCACTGCTGAGCCAACTCTCCTGTCCTACACTCTTATTTCTCATACAAGAAAGCTTTCTCTGCTAAAGTAAGCAAATGATTCCACTAACTCAGTAAACAATGATTTAGTTTCTATTAAGGAAGTCATCATAATTACAATGATTATACTTTCAATAGAACCCTTGCATAAGGCATTGAACCAGTTTCCTGTTTTGCTCCTAGATGTTTTTCACTGATGGCTCCCGTTGCATAAGTGAGTAGGACTGCACACACTACACAGTGTATTTTAAATGTATTGGAACAAGGCTTGTTGAGGACACAAATCAGAGAACAAGCTTATCTTGAAGGATCACAGCTCTGAGCTAGCCACGCCTCTTTCTTGGTATCAATTTCTCACACACCCATTTCTCAGTAGTCACCCTGCAAGAACTGAAAGATCCATTGCTATGAGTCAGGCTGAATATGGAGAACTAGGCCAAGTTCATGATGCCAAGAGAGTCTCCACTCCCTCCTCTAAACCCTCAGTGTTTTTGTCTTATCATATTGGGAGTATAAAACTGTTCTTAGCAATTTCTAAAACCTTTTGTGTGATTGATTAAAAAAAAACATATTGGCAAAAGACACTGCACATATGATGATGGATCAGAAAAGAAACAGAGGAACAGGGAAAGCAGGAGCTAAAAGAACAAAAAGTGGTCTACACATTTCCCCTGCTTCTTTCCTTGATTTCCTACTTCCCAAGCAAAGTCAGTGGGTGATTCAACAGCATATAAGTAGAAGTTTGCTAAAGACCTGGAAGGGACAGGAGCTTCACAAGGAGAGCATCAGAGCCAAAAAAAAAAAAAAAAAGGACCTTTTCTGAGACTGATACTACAATCAAGGACCATGCATGGAGATAACCTAGAACCCCTGCACAGATGGCTACTCATTATCCATGGCAACTCAGTCTCCAAGCGGGTTCCCTACTAAGGGAAACAGGGACTGTCTCTGACATGAACTCAGTGTCTGGATCTCTGATCACCTCCCCCTGAGGCAAGACCAGCTTTATCAGGCCACAGAGGAAGATAATGCAGCCAGTCCTGATGAGAGCTGATAGGCTAGCATCAGATGAAAGGGGAGGAGGACCTCCCTTATCAGTGGACTTGGAGAGGGGCATGGGCAGAGATGAGGGAACAAGGGTGAGGTTGGGAGGGGATGAGGGAAGGGGCTACAGCTGGGGTACAAAGTGAATGAACTATAATTAATATAATAAATAAAATAAAAATAGAGAAAGTTGTTTGAACACAGGTTTGGTATTGTAGCTTTGTTATAAATGCATGTTTGAAGTTTAGGTTTGAATTTTTTTCTTTGAGCATTTCTGAGTCTACTGTTCAGTTAAAATGTATAGACCATGGTACAAATTTTCTAGATTTTTGTCATTGACATTTTTATTTAAAGATACTGATATTAATGTATTATTCTTTACATAAAAATTTCATACACACATATTTTTGGTATGAATGCATAAATAAGAAACTAATTTGACATTTATGGTACTTTTATGATCCAAATGGACTTCAATGCATAGTAAATTATATAACAATAGTATATGAAAATTATGTAGATTATATTATGTATACAAGCTATATAATTACATTAAGACATGATTATTAATTTTAGAACTATTATTGCATTCAGTGGAATAATGGGATATTTAGTGTTTTGATGTAGAACTCATATATCACATCATATCATATTATATTTAATTTCAGAGAACTGAGGCAAATACAATCGTTATGGAGGTTTTATGAGTTCACTACTGTGATCAAACATTTACTCAAATTGTCAAGGCCTACAAAGAAGCTAATGAAAGAAGGAAGAATATAGAAGGATAATTATAAAGTTGAAAGAGGTTAAGCTGTGTACTTTCACTTCCAATATGACTGCTATGATGAGTGTAAAGATTTCATGGCTGATAGCGATAGGCAAGCAGCTAGAATATAAGCATAGGTTTGATTCTGCTGGTTAGGAGGGTGTCAGAGAGGAAAAACTGTACCATAGTAAAGCTAAAGATCCTCGAGGAGAGAAGATTCAACAGAATCCATTGACAGAAATGTATGTAGGAAGAGCTCTGCACAATGCTGGTGAAGAATAGGATGAGATTAGGAAGCAAATGCCAGGGAGTCATATACAATGCAAAAGACAGAGGGTGTATCAGCTGTGTACACAAAGATCTAGCTATGCCTCTCTCCAGGTCCTGGAGAAATGTAAGACAGTGTGTGAGAACCGGTGTGTCTGTCATCACCACCATTACCACTACCACCACCATCACGACCCTTCATCATTCACTGGTATCTTAGTTGTGTCTCAAAAGTTAAAATATCAATGATTTGTATAATACTCTCAGTAACATTCCCCCTTAAACTTTCTTCTAATTTTAAGAATAAACATAAAATGAACTGACACTCAGAGAAGTGATCTCGTTTACCTGAAGGCTTTGTAGATGGTAAATAATGAAGCCAGCATTCTAGCCAGTCTGTGTCACCTGTGTTCTTAATGACAGGCTGTTGCTCAACAGTACTTCTTTCCCATTATTGGACAAAAGGATAAAGGGCAGCAAAACCTACACGAAATCTAAGTGAAGCTTAAGCTCAGCTGTTGCTTCAGGTAGCCATCGAGTCTGTCTTGTAGATGAAGGGATAAAATTATGCTGAGGAGGTACTGTAAATCCATAGATGGAGCCAAGCAGTGCTTGCTCTCCTAACTGGGTGCCATTTCAATCTCATATGTCACCTGCTCTATGCATTGTGTCCTGATTCTGTGTGCATGGGGAAAGTGAAATGAAGCTAATGCTTTATGTGCCTTTGCTTCTTAGGCTCAAAGTCAATGATAGGAGGAAGAGTTCTCAGGAGCTCTCTCCCTCTCCTCCCTGGCCCCTGTTCTCCTTCTCTTTCTGATCCTCCACTCCTAGGCATATATCCAAAAGAGGCTCAAGTACACAATAAGGACATTTGCTCAACCATGTTTGTAGTAGCTTTTTGTAATTGCTTTTCTTTCTTTGATGAAGAAGTTAAAGACCGAACTCAGGAGAGTAAGTTGACTCTTGTGAAGTGTTATGGGGAGCCAGTGATGAAAAGTGGGACTAGAATTAAGGTGTAAGCCATTTCTGAGTAGTCTCAAAAAAGGTGTGCATCAAATGTATTATGAGTACAAGTGTTTTAAAAAGTACTGTTTCTAAACAATCTCCAGAAACATTTCACTTGTATATAAAACTATGATTTTTTTAAAGATAAGGTCTCACTATACAGCACAGGCTAGACTGAAATGCATAGTTCTCATGCATCAGCATTCAGAATGCTGAAATTACAGGTATGTGCTACCAGCATGGCAAGTGAAAATGCATATACAAATTTAAAGAGAGTTGTACTGTACATTTGATATTAGCTCCTGGGAGGAATAATGTTGGAATTGAAACAGTGAGTTTAGTTGAAGATTTTTTTCATTCATATTTATATGGTTTTCGCACAATACTTTTAAAATAAAAAAATTGAGTGGATTTAACATGTGCATACATCATTTCACGTAGGCTCATTTATTTTGCTCCATTATTAAAGGAGATGGGGACCTCACATGAGCACAGGCAAAGGAGGCTTGTTAGGGGCAGTGATGAAGAAGCTATGATATTATGAGTGTCGGTAGCTAAGCAGAAATTCACACTAAGTTCAGCCTGAGGGTGAGACTTTGAATTCATGAACTAGGATTTTCAGCAATGTCATACAAGACTTACCATGAAGAATCCTCAGCCACTATCTCTAGAAGCCTTCCATTTCTGTCCTAGTAGCAAATCACAATGCTCTCAGTTTTTTTAGTCGTATTTGCTAATGGAAAAAGAAAATTTAATTTGTCACACCTTAACATTAGGCTCCTTTCTATTTTGGATGAGTTTTGATATTATCTTTCTGTTGTATCTCCTCCTCCGCTCCAATACAATTTCTAAGGAGGTGGCCTTGTGTTGTAAGTCATGTCAATGCGGCCTGAAAGGGAGAGAAAAGACTAGTTCTTGCTTTAGACAAAATCATTGTTTTCTTGTCTGGTTTATCCCTGAAGAAGATAATATTTCTGTAAATATGCTCACTTATTATTTATAAGACTGTGGCTATTTCTCAGCTGGGTTGTTTTTTGATTAACATTCATTGCTTTCTATCAAGGTCAGCTGTATGTAAGTGTATTTCCATCGCTGGACTGCAAACTTAAAACAAGATGTGATTGTTTTCTATAGTATTCTAATATCCAGAAGGACCTCCTGCTGACATCTGTTGAATAAATGGATGGCCTGTATGATAAGAGTATTTTCAGAATTTCTTGAAGCCATGGTGTTCCATGTAAAAGAGCTCACTTTCCTTCTGCTCTGTAACTGATTCTGGTGTTTTATTCATGATTTGGTAAAGCAATCCAGGCCTTGCAGGTCTTCGGCGTGTTGTTCAGATGATTCTGTGCATCTTGAAAAATGGTTATGAAAAGATCACAGTGGTTATCAAGGTGTGGCTGAGCAAGCCTTAGTAGGCTAGGAGGCTGGGCACCTGGTTAGAAATAGTTGTATAATCTGAATAACAACTCATCCATTTGGAAATGCATGAAGAAGGCTATGCTGATAATATCTATTTTTATCTCTGATCTAGAAAGCTCAGAAACAGCTGTCAAACCCTGCTTGGGACACATTCATATCCTGCCTGTGACATGAATCTTAAGGGGGTGATACCCACACAAGCAGGACATTGTTCTACAGCAGAGTAAGCTTGCCATAGCCCTGGGCTTTCATGCTTGTTCTGACTGCTATGTTAGAGACATTGGAGTCATCGGAGAGGGCATTTTTTTTTTCTCTACATAGTTTTCAGGATACTTTGAAATGCCACCTATGAATAGAAAGGTTTTTCCCACGGTACCTACCCTGGGAAAGTATTATTCAAGGCACATTTGGGTGGGAGGGATGACGTCAATACAAAGTCACTGAATGCCTAAAGGTCAAATTCCCCTTTGTCTCAAAGCCTTGGTTGTGCTGAACTAGTAAATCGGCTTGTTTGGAAATGTGTCAATGGCAGGAACGGACACACAGAGCCCACATCTGTTTTAGCCAGGGTCACATAAAGGCAGCTCACAGCTTAAATCAATGGTGTCTTAGGATGGATTTCAATTCCACATAGCTATGTTTTTTTTCAGGGTCTTTATCTCCCGTGTTACCAACAGAAGAGAAAAAGATGTGGTAGAAGTAAAATGAGGTAATTATTTTTTATAGATTAAATGCATTTACTGACAAGTCATTGTGAGTGGATACAATGATATGGATATTTTAAAAGAGAGATCCATGAACTCTTTGCCTGAATAGCCTAGAATAATAAGGCAAAGAAATGGAACTTGATATCAACTATTATTTATTTCTCAATAGCTTTGTGGTTAAGTGTAATAAGCTTCAATGTCATAAAAAAATGTTTTTGAATCCAAGCTTTCATACTCACTAGCTGTGGGGTCTTGGCAGAGTTAGTTCCCAGAGAGCCTGCATTTACTAACACATAAAAGGGATAGCAAAAATATTCCTTATCTTTGAGGGGATTAATTGCACTAAAATAAAGCAATGAAGACAGAAATCAGTATGGTGAGTGACCAGTAGGTAGGAATTTGTGATCTAATTACATTTGAACATATCAACTTACTTGGCAATTGGTTGCCTTCATTCTTAGTATTACCCAAGGTTTTATAGAATATTTGTTTTATAAGAACCTTCACAGAAACACTGAGTTAGGGCTTGCTTCCTCGCTAGTGCTGGGCGCTAGCATTGGCAAGTGATCTAGGGAGCTAGGAAAGGTTATTGGTGTATTGTGTTTGAACCCACGGTGCCTGGTGCCAGTGCCACATCGTAAAATGTGGATTTACCCACTCTCCTTGCTTCAAATGTGTTTGAATGCTTTAACAGCTACACCCACAGATGTCTGTCATGCTTGGATCTACATGCATCCACATGCCCCATGTGCCACTATAAAGAACTTTCTCTACATTTGAATTTGTCTTAAGTTGCTTTCAGTGTTTATTGACTTTGATGCCTCATCTTACTCATCAGCTCTGTGAAGTTCTGCCTACTGTACCTTTGTTTCTAAATTGTGAAATGTAATTGTTCAGTTTTAAGCACAAATTGTAGCCATTTTTAATTCTGAACCAAGCTACTGACCTCCACTCTGTGTTTCCAAATATTCAACATTGAAGGTTTTAGTTATGAAATGGTGCGTTTTCCTAACAACTTCCCCACTCCTGTAATAATGTATGGTGCAGTCCAGTGTTCAGAGGAGGAATACTGTGAGTATCTGTTCTAGTTCTCAACTCCAGGACATTACTTATTCTGTTTTTGACATAAAGCAAGTTACTAAACCCTGTGTTTCAACATCGCTTTTTTTTTTTCCAGTGTGCCTATATGGATTAAAGGTGTTTATATAGGACAGGAGAGATGGCTTGGTTGGTAAAGGCACTTGCTGCATAGTTCCCTCAACCTGAGTCTGATATTTGGAACTTATGCAAAGGAGGAAGGAGAGCTATGACTCCATAAAGTTGTCCTCTGACCTACACAAATGAGCCATGGCACAAACATTCCTGCCATCCCTCATTAGACACCACCTACACAGACACACACAGACACAGGACACACACAGAGTCACATACCTATATATGGAAAACATTAGGAGAAGTGCTAAAGAACAATTCAGTGTCATAATGCTTTTTATGCATACTATATGATCTAACTGCTGTTCTCCTGGGGATGTGCACTAATCCAACTGTAGTCTTTGTAGTATTAGTTACAAGTAGGACAGTATGATACTTCATTGTTACCAAGCATACAAAAACAATGGCTGGCATCTGCGGAGCTGAGACCAGGAAAGGACTATGTCATATCCAAGGCTGAGGATTTGCTGAGCACAGGGTAATACAGTATACGGAATAAAAGTCATTGAAGATCTAGAAACAAGAGATGACAAGAGTCACAAAAGCAAATCACTATGATACAAAAGACGTGTGAGGAAAGTCATGATGGTGAGGGAATAGTAACAGACACAGGGGCACCTGGCAGTAAGTACAGAAGCCAGATTGAGTAGAATTTCTAATGTGTCCTGAGTGTCTTAACAGCACTGAAAGGAGTAGAGGCTGAATGCAATATTTCCTTTGCCTGGTGGGACACCGAGTCATGCACCGTGTATTCCTGAGCTTGAAAGCCATTTTAGACCAAATATATCTGGGCACAGGGTCTTTTCTGAAACTGACATTCAACCAAGGACCATGTATGGATATAACCTAGAACCTCCGCTCAGATGTAGCCTGTGGTAGCTCAGTAACCAATTGGTTTCCCAAAGTGAGGGGAACAAGGACTATTTCTAACAGGAACTCAATGAAGATACCTGATAAAACAGGATCAGATGAATGGGGGGAGGTCCCCCCCTATCAGTGGACTTGGAAAGGGGCACAGTAGTGATGAGTGAGGGAGGGAGGGACTGGGAGGGAATGAGGGTTCGGGGCACGGCTGGGATACAGAATTAATAAAATGTAACTGATAAAAATAAAAATTAAAAAAAAAAGAAAAAAAAAAAGAAAGCATTTTATTTGACAATCCCTGTAGCCCATGTTGGCCTATGACTTCTTCAAATGGCAATTTAGAGAAACTTGATTTCCATTATCTGTGTTACTCCACATGGCATGCTTTAACAAAATACTTTGGGTACTCCCCCAAAGACGCTGCCATAACCCCATTCTGGTGAGCAGAAGAATAGAGAGGCGCACAGCTGCTGCACAGCGCCTGGACCCCAGAGCTTAGCAAACAAACTTCAGCTCAGGATCTGGGACTGTGGTCATTCAACACATCCTTACACTCCCCCTGGTCCAGGGCAATAAGGCCTAGAACCAAGTCCTAGCACCCAGGGCCTCAGGCCCCTGGCAGAGAAACCCCTGGCTCAGGATCAGGGACTGAGAATTCCCAACCCCTCCTGGCACTCCCCTGAGAGCGCCGCCATAACCTTGCCCTAGCGGAGGGGGAAGGTCAGAGAGGCAGCCTGCCACAGGCCACAGCACCCCCTCTCCAGCACACCCAGCAGCCCCTGGCAGAGAAACCTGAGTTCTGTCTCTGAGGACACTCAACCCTACCTGGTTCTCTCCTGGAACTGCCGACATATGCACTAGCACCGGGTGGCTTCTGGCAGAGAGGGCCCTGAATCTGGGACTGAGGACACTCAACCCAACTCTTTCCAGTGCTACCCCGGAACCAGCCACCATAAGCCTTCCCTGGTGGAGGGGAAGGTCAGAGAGGCAGCACATAGTGCAGGTGGACACCGAGTCCTGCTGCTACAGTGCCACAGAGCTGACTGTTAGCTTATACTCACATTTGCCCCAGCAGGACCAAATCAGAGAGTAGAGAGCAAGGGGAACCCCTGTGCATTCCAACTGGTCCTGCAAGGGAGTGAGTGAGCCTTCTAGGAAGAGTTTGCCCCAGACCCAGAGCCTCTCTACACAAGCAACCAGACAAGAGATCCCTGCCACCTACACCCCTAGTGAGGGCACCATAGGGATTCTTGGGATAGCAACCCCAACGCTGAAGTCTCTGCCTTGCTGGACTACCAGTGAAATCCAGGCAAACAATCTCTGGATCCCAGACAGAGCTGTATACCAGTGACCTGCAGGCCACGGCAGTAGTCAGGGAATCCGCACATGTACACTGCACCTGCTAAAAGCGCATGCAAATAGGGCCAGTGTCACATTCCTTACTTAGTTAAAACTGAAACCACAACTCACACTCCCAAACCAGTGAACTTCTCTCATCTTCCTAAATAAAAAGACACAGACTAACAGAATGGTTGTGGAAATAAGAGCCAACATTCTGTTGCATCCAAGAAACACACTTATGTAACAAAGATAAACACTACCTCAGAGTAAAGGACTGGAAAAAGGTTTTTCAAGCAAATGGTTCCAGAAAATAAGCTGGAGTAGCCATCCTAATATCTAATAAAATAGACTTTCAAACAAAATTAATCAAAAAAAGATAAGGAGGGCCACTATATTTTCATCAAAGGAAAAATCCACCAAGAGGACATCACAATTCTGAACATCTATGCCCCAAATACAAGAGCATCTACATTCGTAAATAAAACATTATTAAAGCTTAAATTACACATTGATCCTAATACCTTAATAGTGGGAGACTTCAACATTCCACTCTCAACAAGGGACAGATCAACTAGACAGACACCAAATAGGGAAATAAAAGCACTCACGGAATCCCTAAATCAAATGGACCTAATAGACGTCTACAGATCTTTTCACCTAAACTCAAAAGAGAAATCCTTTTTTTCAGCACTGCATGGAACCTTCTCCAAAATAGACCATATAGTGGGTCACAAAGCAAGCCTCAACAGATACAAAAGGATTGAAATAATCCCTTGTATACTATCTGACCACCATGGACTAAAGCTGGACATCAACAACAACAGAAACAACAAAAAGCCGACA